>JAVYIG010013462.1:0-47237 GCA_035222895.1 Strongylocentrotus droebachiensis
TGTACATTTAAATTGGTGATGGTTTGTGTGAAAGAATAAAAGGAATAAACTGCACACAGCCATGTGTGGAATAGTACATATAAATGTTATCTAATAACAGATATGTTTTTTTAAGACTCAAATCAATGGATCTAGCAGGTACGGGTATACCGAAATGTAAAATTTTCCCCTCTGCCATTGTTTTTTAAACCCTTGAAATATTGATAGATGATAGATAATATGGTAACTCATCGATATCCCTTGCGAATGGTTGTTTATATACAAATAAGTACATGTGTAATGAACTGTGCATAACTTGGAATTTGCACAAGTCAAATTACCCTGAAGTTTATCAATTTTGGGGGGACGAAACTACAGTAATTGCAAAACATACACTTGTAAATACATGTACAGCTACTGTGCATATATTGATATTGCAAAAGTCAAACTATTTTTTGTGGTCCCAACAGATTTGAACTCTTTAATGGTAGGTCACCTCTTCAAAGTTGTTTTTGCTGAAAAGAATGAATTTTGTTTTATAGATGTGTGTGAAAGACCATTGTGTCAAGCATTGAATGTAGGAAACAAGTATGAGATTTATGGAAATGATTGCTAACTTTAAATTCAACTTTTAAAATCTTTCTTTGATACTTTTTGTCTGCTTCATCTTCAAAACCCAACTGTAATGCAAGTTTTATATGGAAACTTTGATTTATGGCATTTTCATTTACTGGTAGTACAAGAATATGCATAAAAATTCTTGTGACATTTATATAGAATACTGCAATAACAGCTCAGCTTAAGTTTGCAAACACAAGTAAATAATAGATTTTTGTTTTGATTTTAAGCTCTAGGGTTTGTCGGTTATATCAATTAGCAACTTTGTTGCCGTTTTGATAAGTGATTACCGAGACAGCCAGGACTTTTTTCTTCTTGTCTGTAATATGGAAAATTGTAGGAAAGAGTGAGTTTAACCCAATCAGAACGATTGCAGTTTCAGTGAATCAAGAATTCTTCCCTAGGTATACTATACTATACTATACAACCTTTCACACTATATGGTATACGTGGAAGGGCCTTGGAGTGGTTTGAAAGCTACCTCAGGGGTAGGAAACAATACGTATCCATAAATGGAGCAGACTCAGCCTTTCAACAGTTAATTTGTGGAGTTCCACAAGGATCCCTTCTGGGGCCTCTTCTATTTATATTGTATATGAATGACTTTCAAAACTCATCACTTTGGCGCAATGGGTTGTTAGTGGTGCCTCAGGTTGCACTGTGTGAGAGCTCTCCATGATTTCATTGACTTCTCCATTATTTTTTAACCTGTCGCCATTTCTTCTATACCAGTCTGTTTATTTAGTAGTAGAGGACCTACAAGATCAGTTTGAAGTTCTTATATCTTCTGATTCAGTTGATATGACTGAACATAATTTTGGATAACTGAATCAATTTTTGCCTAGTACTGTATACATGGCAGTGGTACAGCACATTGACTTCACAGTGAGCTATTATGTTTCATCCAGTTGATTGAGCACACATGGACATGAATAGACACATGATGACCAGTATAGTGAGGTTTACTATTGTTATTTTGCTCTGGTTCTCCATCACAACAATGCCTGATCTATCCTACTCTAGAGAGGAGCTTTTGTCAAATAGAGCTTCTTGTACTTGAAACATAAACTTCTACTCCAGTATGAAAATGCTTAAGGTCATCATGATAGAGACCATCAGTATTATCAGCACTTGTTGGCTGGTTGCCCCACACACCCGTTTTTGTTCTTTTGTTTTGTTTTTTGTTTTATATATATTATGTAACAAACGTATTATGTAAAGGGAACCTTAATTACAAGCATAATGCTTCCAAGGTTTCCTCCTCATTACTGCAGATTATTGTTAGCAGTGGCGGATCCAGGGGGGCCTCCCCCCCCCCCCCCCCCTGGGTAAAAAAATGTGTAAAAACACGTTAAATTTACCATTTTTTGGAGATGGGCCCCTCTCAGGGGGGGGGGGGGGGGGGGGGGTGCAAATTTTCGAGGGCCAAAAAAAAAAATGTGCTCACTACCCCCTACCCCCCCCCCCCAAAGGTACATCAGTGTAAGAAATCCTGGATCCGTGTCTGATTGTTAGCATCATTTGTATTTAATGTCTTGCCATTAAATCGTTTTTATTACTGTTGTATCAATCAAATATTATGTACATGTTTTGTTACCTTGTATATGCCTTACTTTGTAAATTCTTTTCATATGCAGTTAATGTGGAAATAAAACCTAAATAAAAAAAATAAAAAAATAATGATTATTTCATGCTAAATTTGATGCTCTTATTCTCAGGCTGACAAACTCCAGAGCCTGTTCATGTACAGACTTCAGCACCCCAGACACCTCGCCCACAGGATGAATACAGCATCGATAGCAGCTGGTAACGATCCAGAGGAGCAAATTTCATTAATTTTATCTGATCCAGACATCATTCCTACCACGGCCCGCTTTCAGTAGAATTCTCTTGGGATGAGAGAGCTTAAATCTCGTCTACAATCGAGTCTGTCAATGTGGGGAAGCCCCAGTGGTATCACTTCATATTCAAAGGTGTCGCACATGATGGTTCGCAGAGTCGATAACGACCCCCTATTTCGCAAACTCTCAAAAACCTTTTCCACAAAATGTTACCACCGTTTGCGCGAAAACCATTACAAAACCTATTAAGGCGTTTCAAGTACATACACATTCACACCAAGAACTCTAAAACATTGTACATACGGTATGCATTCATGTTGGCAAACATAGTGCAAAGGTGACTATTTTTCATAAATTTCTTGCACTTTCAAAAAGGCATATTTTTATTTCCAAACCCGAAACAAAAAAAAGAACATGCCTGTTTATTTATTAAAATCCGCGAAATTCGCTGAAAATTGTCCATTTCTTAAATTACACCAGTACATACAGTTGGGATGAAGTGATATCACTGGGGCACGGAAGAATTTATGTTGTTTGAAAATGACTTCTGTTGGTGCTTTAATTACGGCTTTATGGGGTAGTTTTATGGAATCCTGTTTACTTTTATGTCAGCAACAGGTACAGTATTTTAGTGTTACAACATATTGAAATCACGCCAAGTGAACACTTTTCAGTGGTGCTTTGCAGAGGTATATCTCTGAACTATTGGTGAACAGTCATGCAGCTTGTCCTGGTTAATATCTGTTATGAAACATATGATGAATAATTAACATACCTAGCTATCACTAACATAAAAGATAAAGGGATTTTCAGAATACTATTTGACTTATTACATTAGCATATTGACAATGTTACAATTTGTTCACCATACATCTGTTCTGAGAGAATTTATGAGCACACATTGTTCGGTATATAATTATGTATGTCCACAATAAAGGCTTGTTCGGATAGTGCTGTAAACCGTTATACAAAAGCCGCCACATACGTTTTTTTTAAGTGTATACATAAAAGGCAACTGCGCTGAGCTGAACCAGGGACCAACTAACAAGTCCCTGGCTGAACTAACGACTTTCGCGTATTCACTAGGCTCTGTGTTACAAGATACAGAAATGTGTAGTGTATTACACGTTACGTTGTCATAAAGAACCACTGGGGTTATGCCGGGCCATGTCTGAACAAGCCTTGAAGGGAAATATCTTGGAATTTTTTTAATCAATTTTGTACATTCCAAGTATGAATTGTTTTTAAATTCAATCAAAGAGAGAGAGAGAGCTAGAGGTGTTTCAAAAGTTTGATTCTGACTATGAATAAATTGGCATAGGAAATTGATAGCAGTATGGAAAAGTTTTTAACAGTAATAAAAAGATGGTGCTGAAGAATTTTGTCTAGTTGTCATCGTCTTTAGAAACTTTGTACGTATCGAATATAGTGATGCATGTATATAACCATGAAAGAGGAAATCTATTAAAAATATGAACATTCTAATTATATCTAGCACGTTCGTAATGTAACAAATTAAG
Source organism: Strongylocentrotus droebachiensis (assembly GCA_035222895.1). Taxonomy (NCBI): domain Eukaryota; kingdom Metazoa; phylum Echinodermata; class Echinoidea; order Camarodonta; family Strongylocentrotidae; genus Strongylocentrotus; species Strongylocentrotus droebachiensis. Next base: position 3,959 of record JAVYIG010013462.1, read on the forward strand.
AAAAGTAAAAGTCCTTGACACATTTTTTATGCAGATTCTAGTATTATGGTGATTTCTTATAACCTGTTATTTGCTTGTTTTTGTTTGTTTATATAGTTTCTTGAGAAGAAAGTCTTTTATTTTGGATGAATACATGTCATGTAGTTACTTTTAGAATTTTCTAGGGAAAAGCTAATGATTTTTTTCTCAATTTGCTTGAATGATATATAAGAAAGCTTTGAGCAAATTGAAAATGTTAAGGCAACCCTGCCTCCGGCTCCCCAACCCCCCCCCCCCCCCCCCACCCTCCCACCCTCCCACCTTTCGTTTATAACCCCCTGTGTATTGGGCAGATGCTGGACAAAAATGTCATGAATTGCAGTATAGAAATGATGTATCTTTATATTTTTCTTGGTAATCTTGGTCCTTTGGACTGATACCCTGTTGCTATTTATAAAATGTTTGGATGGAGGGTGGGGGTGGGGTGTTCAGGTGTACCAGACCCCCATTGTCGGGCCTTATAATGTGCATGTACTTTATTTTGTAAAATTGTTGTCATCATCTTATGCTTTCTTATAGTTGAAAAAAAAAATATATATACATGAATTATTTGGCTATGCACATGTATTTTTTGTTTATTTTTCGTCACATAATTAATGTACATGTATTTGCTCTGGGCGACTCTGTCATTGAATTTTTGTATAAATAAAACTTTATTAAGGTCTATAATGCAAAAGATAGGTCTCTTCTCTTGGCGCTTGTTGTTAAATCATGCCTTTATGTCATATAAAAGGAATACTCATGTTTACATTCAATACCAGGTCCATGTTCCCTTTCCGAAACCATGGCAGGTCGCACTACAAATATAACATATACAAACAATAATGCATTACAGTTATAGATATATATCGATCATGCATAATAACAATTATATATTAATCATGTATAGTTACAATTTTATACATTAATCATTGATCAATATACATTACATTCATATATCAACCATGTATAGTAACAATCATTAATCGTGCCTGCATCAATAATGCTTAGGTTGGCAACAAAAATTAAATTTAAAAAATTTAAGGGGATTACGATTTTCTGAGCATGTGGGTAAAGGCTTGGAGTAGGAAACGATGTAAGAAATGTGAAAGAGATGGGGAAAGTAGAGGGTACATTATAGGTTGGAGATAAAGTGTAAACGAGTGAAAACAAGTAATTCCACTTGGAATGGACGTAGTGGAAGAAAAGGAGAAAGTAGGGGGGGGGGGTAAAGAGAGAAGAGGGGAGAAAAGGCAAGCAGATGGAGTAAAGGAGGCGGAGGTTGGAGAGGTAGGCGAGGAAGAAAAGTTTAGGAAGAATGAGAGTAAGAGGGAGAAGAGGAAGAGGGAGAAGAGGAAGAGGAAGAAGAGAGAGAATTAAGAAGCGTTGAAGAGAATGGAGTGTTAATTAGAGGTCAAGGTATTCCCCATCCTTCCACTGTGATTCTTTTCTTGCATTGAATATGACAAAGGATGACACAACTGCGTACCTACTTATGTTCTGAACGAACCGTCTTCTTCCTCTAATAATTTAATGAAACGTCAAAGCTTCTGCGCTTTGCGCGGGAGGGAGGTAACTGGATTAAGAGTCGAAAACATTACAACAAATCATCTTCTTTCTCTAATGATTAAATGAAACGCCAAAGCTCGCGCGGGAGATGGTGGGGGGGGGGCCTGAATTCAGACCAGGATTAAGAGTCGAGGACGGTACAAAGAGTCGTCTTCTTTTTCTAATAATTAAATGAAACGTCATAGCTTCTGCGCTTCGCGCGGGAGGGGCGAAACAAGAATTAAGAGTCAGCAAATGTGGTTCTCAAATTGCAAAAGATCCCTTCTCTTGGAGGGGGTAGGAGATAGCAATTTTACGTCCTATTACTCCAGGAAGTGCCTGAAAATGCGCCTAATGTAGTTCTAAATTTGCAAATGCTTCCTATACTCGGGGAGGAACCCCCTCCCATACCCAGCCCCGCTTGCTCCGCTCTCTCGCCGCTGTCCCCTCGCCGCTGTCGCTTCGCTCCATCGTTTTTCATATATTTCACCCCATGCGATTTTGGGTCCCCCGGTAAGAAATTCCTGGATCCGCCACTGATAAAGCTAGATATTTTGTAGGTAAATGGTTGTTTTTGCACAAGTTTTAGAGTGTCTGAAAAATAAGACTAGCTTGTAGTTTTGTTTCTTTAGTCACCGTTCATGTGGATATAGCCCAATGCTAGTCTGCGTTCTCAGACCCTTTTGACATTAAGAAATATTCACATTTGTCAAAGGAGAGAAACGACTTAAAATTACATAACAGATCAACTAATTCGTCTCAAGTGCCCCTATTCCATTATAAAATTGCCCCTCTCCCTTTTTACCTCTATAAGTGCCCCTTTTCCTACGACAATTTTTCCTTTGCAATAATTGTCAATTTTTCCATTCTCATAAGTGCCTTTATTAATCTCTAGTAAGTGCCTCGTTTCAGGTAGTGCCCCTTCACCTCTGATAATTGCCCTTGACAAATCTGAGAGGTGCCCCTTTTACTTTGACAAGTGTCCCTTTCCTTTGTAAGAAGTGCCCCTTCCCCTTAATAACTACCCCTTTTTAACTCAGATAAGCGCACCTTTAATTTTAACATGTGCCCCTTTTCCTTATGATAAGTGCCCCCATTAAAGAAATAAGAGTGCCTAATTCCCCTCTTCATGAGCGCCCATATTCATCTATCATGGTAAATGTCCCTATTTAGGTACGAGAAGTTGACTCCATCCACTTTAGATAAGTGCCCCCTTCACCTCCGACAATTGCTCTTTTCATCTCTGCCTTTATGAGTGCCCGTTTATTTTGACATGTGACTATTTTTCTTTTTAATAAAAGCTACTTCCCCCTTCTCATAAAAGCGCCATTACACCTCAAATAAATGCCCTTTTCATATCTGGTCAGTGCCCCTTTTCACCTCTGGTAACTTTCCCTTTTAATATATGTGCCCATTTTCCTATTAAATAAAGGACCTATCCCCTGTTCACTTCTTATAAATTCCCCTATCAAAATCTGATGGGTGCCCCATTTCCGTCGACAAATGCCCAAGTTTCCCATTCTCATAAGTGCCTTTTTCTCATCCCTGGTGAGTCCCTCTTTCCCGTGTGTAAGAAGTGCCTCATAGGTTCACCTCTGATAATTACCCTTTGTACTTTTGACACGTGTTCCTTTTCTTTTCTAATAAGTGTCTTAATTATCCCTTTCGATAAGTGTCTCTTTTCCTCTCATCACTGTGCCCCTAATTTGATGTATATAAAGAGAAAAAAGGTATTTAAATCATCCCTGATAATGTAATCACAATGTAGGGGTATATGCCAATTAATGTCTTTAAAAAAGTGTATATTTTCGCTTTGAGATTTCCCGTTGTAGGCGCCCTTTTTTCTCTCCAGAATTAAGCGCCCCTATTTGTTGGTGTCCGCCCCCCCCCCCCCCCCCTTTGGAAGTCGCTTGGCCGGCTTGGCCGCCCCTGAGTCTAATATTCTTCTTCTTCTTCTTAGTTCCTCCTCTACCTCCTCCACCACCGACCTTCGATCGATCTTCTTCTTCTTCAATCTTCTTCAGTCTTATGCATATTCTTCTTTATATCCTCCTCCTCTCCTCCTCCTATAAGTATAACTCCTCCTACTTCTTCTTCTTCCTCTTCTTCTTCTTCCTCTTCTTCTTCTTGTCTTCCTTTTCTTTTGTTTTTATTTTGTCTAGTCATTGTTTGCTCGATTCATATTATGAACGAATGATGATTATGCAACAAAGTCAGGTGGATGACTATGCAAAATTTAGTAAACAAAACGATTACCGGTACCGTATAGAAAATAGACAGCTTTTAGAGTTAATATTCCCGTTGTACGCGAAGTTTAATACATTGATGTCTGTCTATTATAAATATAGCTAAATGCTAGCTTGATCTTGAGACCGCGACCGCCCCTTCGACAACATTGACCACGGGTGAAAGCCAGAGAAAAGTGAACAAAATGTCGGGTCAAACCATCCCTAATGCTTCTACTATTATACTTAGCAGTGGAAATATTCTAAACTGGAACAGTTTGAAGAGAAAGGTCCCAAAGTCTTCGACAGAAGAGGTAAATAAGACCCAGCGACGTAGCCGCACCTTCCAGGCAATCCTTGCCGGACGACCATCGGTATCGCATCGGGCTGGGCCTGGCTCCCTCCCGAAAGCACGAGTCGTGTGGATAGCCTGTGGCCGTAGCGCAGCGCGTTAGACATTGTTTATGCATAGAATCTACTTGCATGTGTGCTAGATCTCGACTTAATTATTAATACAAGTAGCCTAGATCTAGTTAGTAGATCTAGTAGATTCTAGATCTACTACTAATAGGCTAGGCTAAGATTAGAGATGTTTGTTGTTCGTTCATTAGGAATATTTACACCTTTATTTTTATTCGCTTTATTTTTGTGAAACTGTGGTTCATTAACTTGTAGGCGCTAGTGTAGTTCCGTATCCATTTTTTTAGCAGCTTAATATCCATTCTTAGCAAAGGAGTTTTAGCTCAATTTTTTACTCATTTTAATCATAATCATAGATCTAGACCTATATCGCATTTTCCACCTGAATTTGGATCACATCCGACATCGGGAAGCCTCCGTTTAGCTAGGGCTTCGACGTCGTCGCTCAGTACCGTCTCTATGCTATAGCTCCGCACCTCAAACTGAAGCTCTCAGTCCAAAATTATGCAAATTTCTCGTATGGTTTATGGTATCGTGCATGCGCGCGCGTAATACCATAAACCATACAAGAAGTCTGCATAATTTTGGACTGATAGCTTCAGTTTGAGGTGCAGAACTACAGCGTAGAGACGGTACTGAGCGTCGACATCGAAGCCCTAAACGGAGGCTTCCCGATGTTGGATGTGATCCAAATTCAGGTGGAAAATGCAATATATGATTATGATTAAAATTAGGAAACAATTGGGCTAAAATTCTCTTAGAATCTATTTAGAATGGATATTAAACTGCAAAAAAAAATGGATACGCAACTACACTAGCGCCGACTTGTAATCTCGTGAAATAAGCCACAGCACTCCACTGCTCATTTATTTACTAAAATGTAAATTTGTCCCTAGTACGAAGGTAAAATGTGTTGAGGTAGTGGTTTATTTTGTAGAACACAGCATTCTTCCAGAATCTCGGATAAAGGTAAAGGCTCATTTTTATTTATTGTACAAAAAAAATGACTTGCCGGCCTGTTGATGAAGAAGAAAAAACTAAATTAATTGTTCGATTAGCAGTGATTCATGGAAGAAATTACTGTTCCAGCTATATCTAGCACGTAGAACTTTAGCTTACATTTAGCGCATGTGCATTACGTTCATCCGATCTCAGCATCATTTTCCTAAATTGGCGTCTACAAGCTAGGGCCTTCTTATTGACTATCGCTGGCTGCCATTCGCTTTTTTTGGGGAAAATTCTCATTTTCGGCATATATAAGGTACAAACTGGAAATTTGTACTGAAATGTACGTTGATATTACTATTTATGTGGTACCAATGCCATGTGTGCGTCACCTGTTTAAAGCATGACGTGTCAGTGTGTTATGTAATATTAAATATCGGTAAAGGCCAATGAACTTAAGTTGCGCGTAAGTTAAGTAGCCCTAGCTCTCTCACTTAAATCCAAAGCCACTCAACCGTATTGCTGAGAGAACAAAATAAAAATAGAGTAAATTTAGGGGCTTTCATGAGTTTCATCATCAGGACTTGTTACTAGGTCACTACTCACTAGGAGATTCAGTTTATGAAGTTAAAAAAAGCTGAGGTATCAGTTCTGCAATCTCAATGTCATATTTATTTCTCCTTCCCCTGAAGATCAAGTTCTGTTTAAAACAAACGCTGAAGTGCTGTCTAGACCAAACCTGCGATCAACCGTGTGATTCGCGCTGTCTACAGCAGGACGTGATCACACTGACTCATCCCCAGAACAGATCGTCTCAACAGAAGGCCGCAAGGGAGGAAATCAAGGTTACAGTCAAGCTGATGATAACAAAGACTGATGAAGAGGAAATTACAGAAGCACTAGACATGGGTTAGTATGCAAGGATACCGTTGAAATTTTGAAGAAAAAAATAATTCCAAAAGGAATAATAGAAGAAAAAAATTAGTGTTATTATGGTTATTGTAGCATCTTTCTACACTTCTGTATTATAATAGACCGTGTAATGCTATCATATTTGAGCTGTGAAATGACGGTTGCTCTCTATTCCTTAATGCTACAAAGCTGATAAACTTTACTCAAATTGGTGTTAGCACTCTTCTGCTGGGCACTCAATGATCTACAATGTAAAGCTTCAGGTGATTTTATGATTTTAAGTGACCGATTGTAATCTTCTCCTAAAGCTTCTCGATCCTTCTTCTTATATTCGTCTTCTTCTGCTCCTTCTTCTTCTTCTTATCCTCTTCCTTCTTCTTTTTGTACCTTTATCCCTACTTTCAAACTTTTCTATCAGTGAAAACTGTGAAATTGATAAGATAGATGTCCTGCTACTTCCCACTCATACATTTATCTCTACCTTCAGAGATAACAAACTTTCCTATCAATTTGCTTCCACAGTTCTTAAAGAGCTTGAAATCGATAAGATAGACGTCCTGCTACTCGCTCTCTCCAAGACCCCCAATGTGATAGAAGATAGCGTATCCTTTGAGCATCTGAAACCTCTATGGTGGGAGTTGGAACGCGAGGTCAACAAAGGCAGGATTGGCACTCTGGGTATATGTGATGCCGATAAGACAATGCTTGAGAAGCTACACCAGTGGGCAAGGGTAAGTTAAGGGAGATGGTGGATGGAGTGGGAGCGCCTTAAAGGCATCGTTTAACAATGTTAAATCTGAGATGCACGGCCCTACGTGTTATCAGTGTCTGTGATATGGTGTAATATTGAAGCCCTAAAAAAATTACGCTTCAAAATGATCAAGAAGTGCCTCAAAAAAGTAAAAATCTTTGAGTGACTGGTTTTACCATACTCGTTTTCCCCATAGACCGTTGTGTTACGAAAGTCGTCTGGAAAAAACGAAAAATTTGGTTTCGATTTCCAATCATAAATATCTTGATATTCAGATAGGCGTACGGCTTGTTAAAGTCATGGGGTTCCTGACTGCCACAAAGGTTTATAAATATCATTGCATCATGAGCTGAATCCAGGATTTTGTATCAGAATCTGAGACAAAGTTATCGGATCCCTTAAAAAAACCCAGAACAATTCCTTGATTCACAATATAATATATGATATGAATCAGCAGGCCTCGCCAATCATAGTATAGAGAGGTCTCAACCGATTTCTGCTGGAAACTGAAGAAACATGAATGACCACATTTGTTCATTCATATTAAGCCATATTTAGATAAGTGAATAAAAGCAATTACAATGTTGACTGTGGCTCCTGGAAGAAGATGATGGTGATTTTGATGATAATAATTTCCAAATAATTAATGTTTATGAGTTTAATAGTGTGAACATTTTCAACGAATGAGAATGTCGCATTATTGAACGAATGAAAAACATTCATTTGTAGGTATCTGTGGTATGAAACCCTAACATAAATTATGAGTACATACTGGTAAGCTCACCAGTAACTTGATTATAACTCCTCCTCGGATAGCACAAGCGACCAATGTTTTTACAATGCGAGATGATATCCAATGGATTAAATCTATATGAGAATTCGTCTTGTTGATAATTGCAGCTGATAAAACATAATGTAGCGCAGATGAGTTGTAATATACAGTTGCATGTAACTAGCAGAAAAAACTTGCTTCCAAGGTGAAGTCCTTCTACTAAGATGGTGCACAGGAAATATAATCTACTAAGTTGTGTCATGTCCTTTTTCCAGACTGTCTCTTGATTGGCCAGTTGTTGCCATGACACAAAATCATCTACCCGGGTACAGTAGTGAAGGTATTTCAACAACAAGAGAGCTTGCCTGATTTATATTCTATTGAGTCACTATGTTGAATAGGCTGACCAGCAGTGAACAAAAGAGATGATATCAAAAGGAATGCTGGTCTGTTGATTATGTAAGGCAATTGATGGTTGTGTAGAAAAATCAGCTGAGAATTGTAAACAAACGAATTCTCATATAGATTTAATCCATTGGATATCATCTCGCATTGTAAAAACATTCATCGCTTGTGCTATGGGGAGGCAAATGTTGATCAATGCCTTACCAAAGGTCATAAGTGCCGTGTTGGGGAGCAAACCAACAACCTTTGCATTTCATGACACTTGCTTCTACCACTCAACTACGACACCTCCACAGTGTAAATGTGACAAGTTTTATTTTCATTATTATGAAATTATTTTAATTTTCATGTGTGTGTGTGTGTAGTTGAAGCCTATCTCGACCAGTTGAATTAAGACACTTGCTTCTACCACTCAACTACGACACCTACACAATGTAAATGTAGCTAGTTTTTATTATGAAATTATTCTAATTTCCATCTGTGTGTGTAGGTGAAGCCTATCATCGACCAGTTGAATCAAGACACTTGCTGCGTGATTCCCCCCGACCTCAATGAATACGCCAAAGCTAACAAGATCCAGCTATTGACACACAATGACAAGAGTGGTGAGTGTGACCCTTTCTCCGCTCCTTGGTGATGCGATGAAGGATCATGTACAGAAGTTGAGACAGTATAGAATTCCAATTTTCTTTAGCACATAATAAGTAATGATTAATTGACAATTAATATGCCAAAGCTAACAAGATCCAGCTATTGACACACAATGACAAGAGTGGTGAGTGTGCATGACCCTTTCTCCGCTCTTTGGTGATGTGATGAAGGATCATGTACAGAAGTGGAGACAGTATAGAAATCCTCAATGTTCTAATACTTGGATATAGTTTTTGATGATGAAATAGTAATGATAATGACTACATATTCAATTTCTTTAGGACATGATAATTGATAAGTAATGATTAATTATCTATTTGCTTGGCATTAGAATTTATTTACGTATAATGATAAAATATATAATGATACACTCTACTAAGAGAACCAGTAACTCCTCAGATCTTTCTTAAGCTAAGAGTATCAAAAGGAAATATATTCCCAATTGTTATGGATAGGTCACTCCACAGGACTGCACTTACACTGTTTGCACTGGAATACAAGCATTTTTTGAAAATCTCATGTTTAACATTCATTTTCTTTTTTGTCTTCAATCTCAGTCATTGATAAATATGATGTTTTTCTGTCTTGAATGTTTAGAATAGAATATCTGTGTGTCTTTTATGCACAAAGATATGGTTATGATTTCAGGTACAAGCCTGCAAAAGAATGATGATGATAGCACTATTTTTCTGTTAAAAACCTCCAAAGTCACAGTATCCTCATCAAGATTGTACAATTAGTGCCTTTTGATGCCAACCTTAATTTTTTTTTTAAATTCCCACCCTCATCACTCAAGACGTGCTTCCACCGGAGGACTTCCAAGCGGTCCTGGGCGAGTTCTTCCCAGGTGCAGACTCTGAGCAGTGGTACCCAGCATGGACCTTGCGCTTCACCGTTCTCATCCGATGCAGGGGGGTCATCACCACCAAAGGCTACATCCTCAAGGCGCTCAAGGATCGGGACTGACTGAACACCTTCAAGTCGGCCAAGACACATCAGGGAGGCGTTTCATAACACTTGTCATCAGTGACAAATGATAGTTTTTGTTATAAGCTACTGAAATCCTGGCTTCTGATTGGTTATCAACAGATTTGTCACTGATTTTTGTCATTTGTCATTGATGAAATGCTTTGTGAAACACCCTCCTGAACTCTTTATGAAAAAATGGACCAATTTGTTGTTGTTGAGATGGCCCTGCTTGCGCATGGAGAAAAGGTTCTCAGAATGATTTCCAGATTCAGAGGGAGAGAAGGAGCAGATTTGTGAAGTACTGTCTTTCGACAATCACTTTTGTTATTCGTTAAGAAAAACCTGGTCCCCTATCCCTTACTATGGAAAGGAGGAAATAAAATATGTATATATAATAACTCTTTTATATTTCAATTTATTTTTTGCTAGATCTAATCTCTTTCATGTGAAGAAAAAAGAAGCCAAAATTTACTCCATATCTAAAACGTATATATAATCAGGGCTCTAACTTTGATGTTTGGGGGCCTGGGGTGACATTTTTCGGGACACGCTTGAACTATACCCCTACCAACTTTCTGAAAGGGTGGGGTGTATGTGTAGTTTGTGTACATGAACCCTGTAAGGGCCAACCCATTTGATGATTATAACACATCTTTAGATTGGTAAAATTTAGTTCTTATTTAACTTGATTGTATTCAAAATGGACTTAGAGGAAATGTTGTCGACAATTGTATAGAAATTCATGGCCAAGTCACTTTCTCGTACCAAAGTTACTAAATTGACATTGACTTAAATATATATATATATATATATATGACATTGTGATCACTTACGGGCTCAGCTTTGATAAACTGCAAAAGGGGCAAAAATTAATAAAATTAATATTGGCTTTAAAAAATATATATATACTGAGGTATATGTATATATGATATTGTAATCACTTACTAGCTCAGCTTTGATAAACTGCAAAAAATGCAAAATTTCATGGGAAATTTGTTTTCAGTGATACACCTTTGCACAACTTCTCGGCATGATGATGTCCATGTTTACTGGAGATGCCATGCTTATAGATCCTTTTTAGTGGGAAGCCCTAGAAAATCTGTTGCTTTACCTAATTTGAAGAAAGAAACTAAATTGATTAAAGTTTAAAAATAGTCAAGCAGTCAGTCTGATTTAACAAATTAGCCTACAGCATCTTGTTTGAGAACGTGATACATGTATATTCAAAACTGTATTGTTGTTGTGTGTTTTTATAAAAAGACTAGATACACAAACCTGAGAAATGTTCTGTAAATGATATTTGATGCACACCAGAATTTAAGTATTATGAGATATCTTCCTCAAGGCTAAACTATTTTATAGGGAAATCAAACATATTTTGGATCGCTTGTTACTCCACTAAATAACAGGTGCATGTATATGTACAATATAACATAAATTCTATTCATAACTATAAATAGGTCACTTGACATACATGTAGTTAGTGCAGCTGATATTAATGTTGTGTGCCTGGCAGAATTTGTATGAAAATGTCAATTAATTAGTTTTCTACTGAAAAAAATGAAAAAAATGAAAAAAATTAGAAAATGATGCAGAAATATGTACCTCTGTATTAGAGTTATCAGTGTTGACAATGTACACATCGTAGGAATGGAAATGTGAATGAGGTTTAGTCAAACATACATAAAATTGTTTAAAATGTGCAATTCATAGAAATAAACATTGATCTGTGGTGCATCTGTTCGCACCGTTTTGCGGGTATTAATCAAAATAATGTACTCATTAAAGGTGATTTCGACTTATACATGTATATCTATGGACTATTATGGTAGAATTCCAGTGAAAATATAGGCACCCTTAAAGAGAAGGTCGAGTTCTGGGAAGAGGTGACAAATAATTTGTGAGCGTTATCATTGTTATAATATGCAAGGGTGGAAGAATATCAGATATAACATGTTCCATGAAAAGCATGGCTCTTCAAATGCCTTCATATTCTAAATATGGCATGTAATATCGTAAAAATCGGGACAGATTTTTACGCCACGTGTTCGTGTAGTCCCATATACATCATTCTGTGTACAGTGCTTGTAACTTTATTAAGACTTGGCCAAATTTCTTATCAGACACGAATACTTATATGCTAGATGATCAACCTTTCCTTATCGATTCCACACCGTTTGTTTCACAATGCAATCGCATGACCAGAACTCAACTTTATCTTTAAGTGGAAACTCTGATGTGGATGATTATTTGTTGGTGGGGTGATAAAAGATGATAATGACACACACAAGAGATTAAAAGAAAATATTTTTACGCTATTCATAAAATTTGATTAAACATACATCCTGAATGGGAATCACACTCAAAAAAAAAAATATGAAGAGTACTGTTTATTGGTGTTGGTGATGAAGTATACTAAATTGCACTCATAACTTTCTGTTAAACTATTTGTAAAACTTGACTCCACACATGCACACATCTTGATGCCACTTAACTTTAAGCACAGGTCAATATGTAAATCAGCTGTAATGTGTTCAATACCAGTGGCTGGTACATGTGGTACCATCACGATAATCATGGGAGCGTGAAATCACTCATTTCAATTGTAAATGTAAATGTGTTTGCACTTTGTTGATGTTAACTTAGTTGCTGTGCTGACAATGTCTTCCACTAGAAAGTCCAGTTGTCCACTGGCAACTTGCTTATATTGCTTTATTTGCTCAGTTATCATTCAAAAAGAAGAAATTTACATGCAGCATAACCTAATTTTGAACAGTTGCAGTATTGTTAAAGTTGCATGTTGTGTTTTTCAGTTTTAAGCCAAGGAAGGTGTATTAGGTCAGGAGGGTCATATTGAGTTTTTACCATTTCTTGAAAGAGTATATTTTCTTCTACATAATTTAAATATTAGGGACCACCAAACACAACAAACGGGAGTGATCCGGGACTAATTCGCAATCCACAGACCCAACTGCCAATTTCAGATTCGCATAGACTTAGTGATCTCATTCTCATATTTTAAACATTCTTAGCTTTCTCATTATTGGTCCAATTTATTTCAAGCTTTCGCCATTCTTTTTCTCTAGATTTGTTTTGCTTTCATACAAGCGAACTTATTTCGAGGGCTGGATTGCCCTTGTAATAGACTGCAGACTGTATAGAGTCCTTTTCTCTGAGGCAACATATTTTGGTTTTGGATGTTCTCATTTCATTTGGTTTAAGAACATCTAATTATGATGAGTTATACATCATTTCAAAACTCAGCGTCTGTTCTTTTAGGATTAAACCTAAACTATTAAAATGAAAAAAAATATCTGGCGACTTTTTGGTGGTTGTGTGATGCCGGGTCTCATTTGTATAATACCACATTCTTTCAATGATCAGCATGTTTAACAGGTTTATTCTATATTATATAACATCTAAGTAGATCCTTGGCATTTGATTGGAGGATTGTTGGTCACATGATATTCAATAAACAATCTATTGAACAACTACATCATTGGGCGTGCAGTTCTGGTTATATTCGCCATGCATTTTTGTTCTATTCAGCTTTATAGATTTTACCGGTATATAAAACAAATAATGAACGTTTTTTATTCATCGTGGGTCCTTGTCATTTGATTGGAGGATTGTTGGTCACATGATATTCAATAGATGTTCTATTACACGAGCGTGCATTTTTGGTTATATGCAGACTGCGTACCTCTCTGCCGTGCGCGTATCACTGCGTGTATCTGACGCAAAGGCGATCTGAATGTAATCGAGATGGCTAGACTCCAACTTTAATTTATCTTTAATATAAGAAGTAAAGCATAATTTGTTGATTAACGTTCTCTTAGATCTTCTTCGATGTTGTATAAAACAAATAATGAATGTTTTTCATTCGTTCAATAGTGCAAATATTTTCATGAGTTGAAAGATTAACGTTAATTCTATTCAACTCGGCTGACGCCTAGTTGGATAGAATGTTAATCTTTTAACTCATGAAAATATTCGCACTATTGAACCCATAAACATTCATTATTTGTATACTATTGATAGAATGGGGATGAAATAGATAGCACAATTCTACACTTTTTACTGACAGCTCTCGGATGCCATGTACATCAGTGTTATTTTATGTAAAGAAAATAGGTCAACCAAATTGCATTATACATGTACAATGAAACCTGTCTATAAAGACCACCCAAGGGAATGGCCTTTGTGTACAGGCTCCTTTCTAGTACATGTTTCAATGAGAAGCCATTTTCCATGGAAACAAAAATTGTGGTATTTGTAGACAGGTGGTCACTGAAGCAGGTATATGTACAAATTTGAGAGGACTTTTTTAAAATCGAGGACATTCGAACATCTTTCTTAGGGATCATTAAACTTTATTTACCGTAATAACCTTATATCCTATTTCATGGCTTATCGTCACATCCCAAGGATTTCAAAGAGCAATGATCCATCTAAAGCCATACCGCACAGTCTATGATCCACTTTAAGTTTACAAAATATTTCAAATGATAAATATAATTAAAAAGTAGAAAACTGATTTATGTTGGTATGTACATGAATAACCATATTTGTTCATATGGTATGTTTGATATATGTGAATCGTGAAGATGACAAGAGAAAGAAATACATTGTATATGTAGATAAATATGTAGTCTATTGCACCTTTTGTATGGACCAAGAGGTATTAAGGACGATTTAAAGATAAAGTTGAGTTCTGGTCATGTGATAGCATTGTGAAAGGAATGGTGTGGAATCGATTAGAAAACGTTGATCATGTAGCATATAAACAGTGGTGTGTACTGCATACCGGTAGTTCTGTACGTCCTGGTCATGTGATAGCATTGTGAAAGAAATGGTGTGGAATCGATTAGAAAACGTTGATCATGTAGCATATAAACATTGGTGTGTACTGCATACCGGTAGTTCTGTACGTCACACTCATGCCATTTTCATACAAGCAAACATCTCCAGTATTAAGACAATATTGCCTGAGACTACATCATTTGAAATAAGCATGTTTTAATACATGTATCATGAAACAATACATACAATGTATATACTGAATTGTGCTCTGAACCATGTGGCAAAAGAAAACAAAATCAGAAGGGAGATAATTTTATACATGTATTATTACCAAAAATTACTTAAATTTATAATGCATCTAAAGCATTCTGGGTTGTATCTTTTAAACATGTACATGTATATTGTTATAACATCAGTTTTTGCTGCAAACACGTCCATTTAAAGATCTAACATGACCACATGTATGTATCTACAACTGAAATATATTGTATATGTAACACAAATTACTTCATGAAGCAGTTGGAACATTTGGTGCCACTTGAAATATTGCATCACAGGTTTACTTGGTACATCTAGGAGTTTCTTACAATAAACTTTACGGTACATCTCTTCTAACCCACCTTTATGTGTACATTAATTATGATAAGGGAGATTTTAATCTTGAAATTCATACAATTTTCTATTTCTCAAAACCCCACCGAAAAAATAAAATCTTACCCTCCACCAAGAATGTTGTAAGAGACTGGAATGAAATAACTGTAAAGAAAACATTTTAAATCTTATATTCTAAGAATCAAATGAAAGAAATTGTTAGCATCATGTATGTAAAGTGTGGAAGAGATATTCATAGAAAGATTGAATTCATATGGTATCAATTTTTTTAAATTTTAATTACCTTTCATTTTTTTTATTTACTTTATATAGGACGATTCTGTTCAATGTGACCCATACAACATAAGACATTTAATAAAATATTTCATCCACAAATAAAAATTCTCTTTATCTATGGACATGAATAACATGAGTGACATCAGAAAGCACTCTTATTCAATGGTCACTATAGAGAGGCTCTTAAAAAAGACATGTCATGAGATACATATTGCAGAGTTACATGTGTATATAGTATTTGGGATTGATTAAATGAATGACAAAATATGACATCATTTAATCGTCAAAACTTTGACTAGATAAGAAATATCCACAAATGTAACTATTTGTATTATGCCATATATTTTAAGTACATATTTCCTTTCCCCTCAAAAAGATTTTTTTTTTTAAATATTAAATATATGAACTATTAAAGATGATTAATAAAATCTATTAATAGTTTAAATGTCTTCTTCATCTTTTCTTCGGGCTATGCAGTCTATCATGAAGGTCTGTATAGAAAGACTATCAATTTGATGATAATAGCAACGATTCATGTACATCATTCCACATAAACATCACACATATTTGGTAAACATTATCACTGATATGCGATATGGCACAACTGTATAAGTACACAATATCTGGCATGTTGTTTTAAATCTGTAACAAGTTAATTTGGTAGTTTCATCACAAAGAACCTGCACGCATTAAAGACACAGGACACTGCTGAAGACACTATGAACCTCCACTCATATTTAAAAGGCTAGTATTTTGTGCATAATCAAGAAGAAAATAAAAGTGTGGGTTATTCTTTTGAATTCATTTAGATACAATGAGTATGATACTCAATAATATGGCGATTTGGAATCAATACATCATTTGATTGCTGACTATTTCACCCGAGTTGCAGCAATGACTTTTTCATAAACTACGATGGACAAGAGCCATTGACATCAAAGAGTGAACTCGAATTCGGCTGAAGACCTCACATGATGATGATGATGATGATAATGATGTAGTGAACATTCAAAATAATAGGTGGAAATTCTGACTACAAAAATGAAAGTTCATCACCGCTGTATGTGTCTTCACAGTGTTGAACAAGAATTGCTTGATCATCGTGATGTAATAAAACACAATGAACATATAGAATCAGCTAGAGTAACCAGTTTTCATGAACTGCTTACAACAATATCCTTTTTACAAGAATAATATAATCATTACCGGTATAGTCGGGTGTTGAGAAACGAAAGAGCAGCAATTTTAGCATAATTCAAACAAAAAACAGAAAAAGTGTTTTGAAGAAAATTTTGAAGAAGATTGCTTCAATCTCAATCTCTTACTGATAGCGAAACTAAAGAATACAATATTCACGAAACCTCTTTTTAAGAATTCTTGACACATGATCTTCTACAAATTTCTGGGCTGTTTCATACAATTAAAAAAATACGGCAAATAAGAATGGCCACAATTCTATAACAAAACTGCTCACAGTTAATCAGAAGCAGATATTTTAGTGTCTTCTTTCAATTTCTATAATTTTGTAATTGATGACAAGTTTTCTGAACCAGGGTCTAGAGCTATAAGAAATAGGTAAGTCTCACCTGGGCTTAAAATCCCTGGGGACATTTTGGAAAAACAACTTCCAATCAAACCATTTTTCGTGATATTCATGGTGCTTGAAACAAATTCAATTTTCTTACATTTAGGTAATACAGTGTACTTTAGCCACCCGAAGGTGTAAAAATAAAGGGGGGATATAGGGTTGGAATAGATACACATTCTTAATGTATAATATAAACATCAAGTTTCAATATTGAAGAATTTCAGGAACAATGTGTGATATTTATTACCATCCTGTTTTATGAGTAGTTTATTTGAGGGTTAAGTTTCCCAATGGCGATACTGTATCTGCCCGAGAGTATATTTTCGGTATCATCAGTCACAACTATGATTGTATGACACCTGGCATTAAATACATAACACAGAAAGTGACATGGAATACAAGAACTTATCTAAACTTAATTGCATTAAACGTCTATTGATGATGTTACAGGTCAAGGGTTATGAAGTTGAGAGAGATTCAAACATCCTGATAGCTTCCGTTATAGTGTCAATCTCATTCACAGTCTGAGAAAGCTGTAAAGACAGACAAAAACAAAATATTAAATTTGTTTGAACAGGATTAGAATATCAATTGCCTGACATTTTTCAAGGTATGAAAGGGATGGTAGTACTACAAAATAGAAGAATAACTTTTAATATTATATAAATGATGCACGAACATGAGTTCATTATACGATCTATCTGCACGAGAGTTGAGGCTGTGTGTATCTATCGCATGAAGCCGTTAGGCCGAGTGCGATAGATACACACAGCCTCAACGAGGGGAGATAGATCGTATATTAAACGAATGAAAACATGCACCATTTGTTTTATACTACGAAACTCCTAGATCCATGTTATTTGATGTAAAAAGATTTCATTAAAGATTGCTTCGTGACGGTATGGCTGACAAATAAATCTCAAATTTAATATGCTTAATTTGGTGCGCACACATAGATAAGCGCACTTACCTCTATACCCATTTACGAACAGTGCTGCGCAAGAATAGGCCCATGCACACACAGCGCACTATTAAGCGCGCTAACCTCTACATGCACTACTGCGCATCATGTACATGCACTACAAAAATGTGGGATAGTACTGGAAACTATTGCACGCTTTTTCAAGAAAAACATGGGATCGTCTCAGTAAATGAATCTGACGTGACCGCGTATGACCCATCATTTGATTAGGATCTGGGAGTGAGTTGTATTAATAAATATATATGTATACTGAAGCTTCATTAATATAAGATAAGGAGGAGAAGAAACTAGATGGAACTTCGACTGCGCGCAGTCGAAAATGATGCCTCCGTCATAGAGCAATTTTACAAACCAAAACAGAAGACATTTTTCAAATTCAAGTTCAATTGTAATCCATTAACAGGTTCTCAGAATATCGTGATTACAAGCAATTTCTCATATACATATACGACCCTTTGATCTTTGACCTCATGACCCTAAAATCGTCTCAGTTCATTGGCTCTGCAAGATGTCCCGAGTTAAATAGCAATCCATCTGTCAGTTCTAATGAAAATGCGTTCACAAGCTATTTTTGCATACATAATGAGCCCATGACCTTTGACCTTATGAACCAAGAATCTACTCAGTTCATTGGCTCTGCAAGATACATACATGACCAAAGTTTGGCAGGAATCCATGAATCGGTTCTTAAGATAACGCGATCACAAGCTGTTTTTGCATACATTATGTGTGCTGTAACCTTTGACCTTTGACCTCGTGACCCCAAAGTTTAATCAGTTCATCGGCTCTGCAAGTAACATACATGACCTAAGTTTGGCAGGAATCCATGAATCCGTTCTTCAGATGACGCGATCACAAGCTGTTTTTGCATACATAATGAGCCCTGTGACCTTTGACCTTTGACCTCGTGACCCCAAAATCTAATCAGTTCCTCGGCTCTGCAAGATACATACATGACCAAAGTTTGGCAGGAATCCATGAATCCGTTCTTCAGATGACGCGATCACAAGCTGTTTTTGCATACATAATGAGCCCTGTGACCTTTGACCTCGTGACCCCAAAATCTAATCAGTTCCTCGGCTCTGCAAGATACATACATGACCAAAGTTTGGCAGGAATCCATGAATCCGTTCTTCAGATGACGCGATCACAAGCTGTTTTTGCATACATAATGAGCCCTGTGACCTTTGACCTCGTGACCCCAAAATCTAATCAGTTCATCGGCTCTGCAAGATACATACATGATCAAAGTTTGGCAGGAATCCATCAATCGGTTTTTCAGATAACGCGATCACGAGAACGGGACGTACGTACGTACGGTACAGACGTACGTACAGACGTACGGACGGACGGACGGACAACCCGAAAACATAATGCCTCCGGCTACTTCGTAACGGAGGCATAAAAATGAAAGTGGACTAACCTTTTCTGAGTTGGACTCTTGGACCTTCTGTGGAACCTTGGTCTGGTAGCCATCGACCTCCATGACCTTCTGGAGACGGTCCTTCTGATTGGTCAGGTTAGTCTGCCGTTGCTTCAGCTTGGCAAGCTCTTTGCTAGGATCAACCAAACCCTACAGGCAACAAGAGGAGAATATACATGTCCAAATGTGGAAAGAATGGTATTGTCACTGGTTGGGGTAATCGTAACATGTAGCTCATGCTTCTGCCAACTCTTTGCTAGGATCAACCAAACCCTACAGGCAGCAGAAACAAGAGGAGAATATATATACATGTCCAAATGTGGAAAGAATAGTATTTTCACTGTTTGGGGTAATTGTAACATGTACAGGTTGTAGTTTACGCTTCTGCCAACCTAAACACCTTTCGTCCTCTCAAGTCAAGTGATTTTGCACACAGTTTCTCGCTGCCTGCTGCCTCAAGGTCATTGGAGCAAAGATAGGTGACAGTAAATAACCAGGGGGGGGGGGGGAGGGGTGTTTCACAAAGACTAAGATTGATTTAAAGGTATTACAAAGTTTTGGGAATTTTTTGAAAATTGGGCGGATAGTGATTCTTTACAATTTTGATATATTTGGATGCCCCTGTGGATGTATTATAAGCACTAGAAAATTTAGCCCCTAAAAACTTCTGCTTTCGAGAATAATTGAATATAAAACTTTACCAGTGCTCCTGGTAAATTTTGATAAATGTCAAATAGCACCTACGGCCGTACAATGATAGCTGCGACTATGAAAATCTCAGAATATGTAGTTGTGATATATAATTTCCAAACGGGAATAGCTAATCGGTTGATTTTAGTCAAGAAACATAGTTTTATAGCTTAATTAATATCTTAACCTTGAGAGGGAGCTATACAACATAAAGAGTTTATTATTTACAATTTCATAACTTTAGGCTCGATTTCAACAACGCCAACGATCACTGAATATTGTAGGATGTATATGCTTCCAATATGTTCATTTGAACCAAATTCATGACCCCATACCAAAACTTTGTAATACCTTCAAGTTGGACTCAACAATGGCAGGCCGTGCATGCCACTGTTTGCTCTTGCCATTTGCTGGCATTGGTCTTTCAAGGGACGAACAAATCATGGTCACAAATCTACAGAATTTACATTTTTTGACAATTCGTTACTAAAGGAAAAAATATTATCTAAAGATCATAATGGTGAGAGCAAACAGTGGCATGAACGGCCTGCCATAGTTAGGTTCAACTTAAAGTCGATCTTAGTCTTTGTGAAACACTCCCCAGAGTCCCTATTCAGCCTCATATACTTTAACACAGACCAATAATGCCCTTCTGGCCCTGAACATACAATATCACTCATGTAAATGCCCATGCAAAGACTAGGCAATCATACAGAAGAATGTAATCTGATTAAGGAAAAAAAAAAAAAAAAAAATCTGAACTAGAAAGTCACCTTGAGGAGCATGTGAACTTCACACTTGTCGGAGACGGTTGCCATGGCGCAACCAGCAGGAAGTGTATCTTTGACCTGGAGGATGACCTTGGAAGATGTTGTTAGTGTTTGGATGGTGTCTGTGTAAGGTGTCAGCAATGTGGCAATGTCTTGGTCGGAGCACTTCAGGTATACTGGAGAGGAAACACAAAAGTAATAATAATAACAACAATACTACTAATAAATTAACAATAATGATAACTGTTCCTTATATAGTGCCTTCGGAGGACATACTATGTATGATCGAATCTCTTTAAAGGCATCGTTTAACAACGTTAAATCTGAGATGCACAGCCCTACGTGTTATCAGTGTCTATGATATAGAGTAATATTAAAGCCCTAAAAAAATTGCGCTTCAAAATGATCAAGAAGTGCCTCAAAAAGTAAAAATTGTTGAGTGACCCGTTTTACCATACTCGTTTTCCCCAATAGACTGTAGTGTTATGAAAACCGTTTGGCAAACTGTTTTCAAAATTTGTAATTCTAATCATATATATCTTGATAATCAGACAGGCGATCAGCTTGTAAAATTCACGGGGTTCCTGACTGACCTAAAGCCTAAAGGTTTATAATTATCATTGCAGCATGAGCTAAATCCAGGATTTTGTTTCAGAATCTGAGACAAAGTTACCGGATCCCTTTAATCACATCAAGTGAACTTACATTCAGCCTTTTCTTTGTTGAGCTGATAGTCCGACCTCAATGACCTGGCTTTGTTGATGATGCTCTGAACAAACTCTACGTCCTTCTCAAGAGATTCACTGAACCACGGATACTACAATAAAAACACACACAAAATAAATAATCATGAATAAGAAGGAAAAAAAAAGATAATTTCCTACATAATCCAACAAAACTTTCAGGCATTCGAGTGTTGATGAAGTTGTTGCCACAGGTAAAGTTTACATTTTTACATCAACAAAAATTGATGACATTATTTTTCATGCACTTTGTTCTTTTAGCTTCCTCTTGTATTGTCTGAGTTTGGCTTTCTGTTCATGCCGAATGAGTGCAAGACGAACAACTTTAATATGTCTGTTTTCATTACTATTCTTCATATTAATTCTCATATATTGCACAGCGTATTTGAATCCCCATAGGACCCTGTTTAAATAAAACGGAATAAATAAATAAATAAATAGGACCTTTGTTGCCTACAGTTGCCATTCATTTACAAGTTAAAATAAAAGTGTTTTTGTTCGTTGGTTTTTGTTGTTGCTGCGTTTAACCGTGTCATATCTGAAAGAGCCTTTAGAGGGGATTAAAAAGGGGTGCTAAGAAAATGTGGGAAGGGGTACCAAAATAAGAGGCTTGTAAGGAAGGGAGTATAATACTTGGGCAGCCCGGCTAATTTATCAGGTTACAAGATCTCACTCCCCTAAACCACTCCTTCACTCGTTGCACTGGCTTCCTGTAAGACATTGTATAGTTTTTAAATTACTATTTTTAGTTTATAAATCCCTTAATAAACAGGCACCTCAATACCTACGTGATTGTTTGCCCCTATACACCCCTCGCAGGAATCTACGAGCCTCCTGTGACACACTCCGTCTTACATATAACATCACACAGAAACTAGCTGGAGATAGGATGTTCACTATAACTGCATCTTAATATTGGAATAGGCTACCTTTAACACTCAGACAATCACCATATGTCTCTTCATTCAAAAAGGGACTTAAAACATTTCTTTTTTGTAATCCAGATTTTTAGGATTATGTATGTTTTCATTTTCATTTTTTGTAGGATTTTTCTTGTTGTAAGCGCTTTGGGCCACTCTGGGAAAAGCGCAGTATATAAATAATAATAATAATAATAATACTTACATCTTGGGCAAGAGGGTAGGGGGTAACACAGATGCTAGGGCGTTCATTGGAGGTCCTCCTGGGTAGCCTCTGGTAGAGCTCCTCCGAGATGAAGGGCATGATGGGACTGATGAGGCGGAGACCGGCATCCAGACAGGTGTAGAGGATCTGACGAACCACGCCCAGCTGGGGAGCATCGGGGGTCTGGAGTAGGGGCTTGGTATATTCCTTTACAACAAAATTAAAAAATTGGGAATCTTAACCATAGGGTGTCTAAAGTTTTCTGAAAAATCTTTTAAAAATTCACATTATTTTATTACATAACTCATTTAATGGCATAACTATGTATTGTTTATAAACGATAACATATTACATATATGACCTCAAAAAAAGACCAGTTGAATCAATACAATCGATTGTTCTCTAGCATACCAAATGGGACTTTTGAAATCTCTTCAACTTATCAACAAATGTAGATAAACAAATTTTTTCCTTTTCCAAAACCCCTCCCCCCCCCCCCTACAATATCATAATTTGGGCAATTCAATCTGCCAACGTCAGTCGAATTGAGTTAACTTTCTCTTTATAAGTGAACATGCCTTCCTATACTTAATTCTCTCCGCCTTTTTTTTTTCTCTCTTCCATTTACTTTTTTTTCTTTCCTATCAAAGTTCTGTTATATAAAATGTAATTTTCATAATAATATCTATAATGTTCTCTCGGTAACTGTGTTAACTTATTATGGGCGTTCCCAACTCAAGCTATGCTTTCCGGGTTTTCACCTCCTTCCGTATCTGAATTATTTACTGTATACTCTATGTTAAAATAATTGTTACATATATCATTTATATATACATTGTGTTTCATATTGTACTGTTGAGAAGGAAATAAATGTTAATAAATACCAAAAAAGCTTACCAGGTAGACGTCACATAGATCATAGAGCCAGAAGGCATAGATTGCAGTGGTGATGGCAGGGAAGTCATACACTGGCCAGCCCTGCTCGCATGCCTTAACAGCCGACGATAGTCGACTCAAGAGCCACATGTCTACCGGAGTCTCACTGCCACTCAGCTGGAGGATGAGATAAAGATGTATTCATTTAATAAATCAGTACTCGGAATCAAAGAATAAACGAGGAGTTTGAACAGGACTACAGAATAGAGTGAAGGTTGACTTCTGGTAATCGACGATAATCGACTCAAGATCCACATGTCTACTGGTGTCTCACTGCCACTCAGCTGGAGAATGAGATAAAGATGTATTCATTTTATAAATCAGTACTCGGAATCAAAGAATAAACAAGGAGTTTGAAAAGTACTACAGAATACAGTGAAGGTTGACTTCGGGTGAAGGTTAAGATTATTTTTTTGAGCTTTCTCATCCGTTCCATGTCAGGTCAGGAAAATATCGTAGTAGAAATGTCCCCTTTAACCCTATCTAGATCCACATGTCTACCGGAGTCTCACTGCCACTCAACTGGAGGATGAGATAAAGATGTATTCATTTTATAAATCAGTACTCGGAATCAAAGAATAAACGAGGAGTTTGAACAGTACTACAGAATGGAGTGAAGGTTGACTTCAGGTAAAGGTTAAGATTAATTTCAAAGCTTGTTATATTGTAGTAGAAATGTCCCCTTTGAAGGAGTGCTCTTTAAACGCTCTCTTATTTGAAATATGGCAAGGAAATACTGAAAAGTTTGGACCAAACGTCCACGCCACATATGTGTGTGTGTACTCCAACATTTCTGTGAGTCATACATGTGATTTTCATCAAGATCAAGTCAACTTCTTATCATTTTGACAATTCCAAGACTTTGTAGTATACACCAAATCTTATGTACTTACACATAATCAACTTTATCCAGTTGCTTCCACTTTTTTCTTCTTCATAATGTAATGGCAAGACCAGAACTCAAATTTGTAATCTTTAAGACCTCTTTGTTCTTTGGAAGCCATTACTGTAGCTGAGCAGACACTACAAAGTGCTTGTAAAAAATTACATCATTTATCAAGCGGTAACCATTATATTATATAAGGAAGGCAAGTAGCCTTGTGCTAGGGGCAAAACTACCGGGGCTAGAACCAATGACCTTGTTACAAAAAAGTATGAAAATGCACCTCGTAATACTGGTAATACATTATTGCAAATAAATTCCTCTTTAACTTTCCAGTTCAGCCCAAATTGTAACATTTTCAGAAATCTTGCAGATGAAGAATGCACCGCACAAAATTTGAAGCCGCACAGGGCAACATTTCAATTAAAATTGCACATGAACGTAAGGCGAGTCCCTTAGACTGATATTGTTCTAAAGTCTTGAAAGGATGAAGTGAGCTAGATGCAAGTGTGTATGTCCCTGCCTACGATAGTTTGAAAGTAAGTAAATTGGTATGAATGGATAGGCATGTACAACCAATCCTCTTCAATTTACAGAAGAAAAAACAGTAGTTGTTTCTCTACACACTTTACATGGTTTGCTAATCAATTTTTTGTTGTTGATGATTATTTCACCCGACTGTTAAGAAAGCATGTATATGCTTGTAAGTAAATAACCAGGGGTTCGACAGCTTTAAGTCCTCTCCAAGGGATTTGGTAATGAGGATTAATGCCTTATCATAGGGCACAAGCGAATTGAATTGGTTTCGAACTCAGGACCTCCCAATTACACGACCACTGCTCTACCACTGAGACATCGCGCCTCCTCCTCTTTAAAACAAATGATAGAATATATAACACACGGCCCAGCGTGCGTTAGTGGTAAAGCGGCTCGTGCACAGAAGTTGAACCATCTGAAGAAACCTCGCGTGCACTGCATTTACATCACACACAACAGGGTCAAGTCATTATTTGTTTTATAAAATAGCGACAAATTAAAATCAAATCAAACGAAAGTCTAGATCTAACGTTAGAGTCTATGATAGTTAGACTTAGAGTTATGTTGGTTCTAGAAAATGAAAAGATAAGACCTTGCTACTTGCTCTACGCGTACGCTGCGCTGGAACGTGCAATGATACTTTTCGCTGCACTTTTTTTGCACTCTGTGCAGACTGCACAAAAAAGTTGCATGTCATGTGACACGTTTTGACCAATCACGATGCTTAAAATACTAGAGCTATTTTATAACAGTCATTATTCACCTGAAAGGCGGGGCTTGGGACAAAGTTATCTCCGAGTGCATTCATGGCAAACTTGGTAGCATTCCACATCTTGTTGCAGAAGAAACGATAGCCTTGTACACGCAGTACATCCAGGTTGATATCTCGACCTGTCACATAAAGAAAAAACAAACCTCTTAACCAAAGCTGTCACACTTCAATAATAAAACAGAGGGTTCAGTTTCTGGTTACAGATAAACATAATTGTGAGCAGTCCCATGCTTTGTACCTCAGATGGGAAGGACAGCATAGTAGAAATTTCCTCTGAAAAGAATCGCTCTTCAAAATGTCAAATACCTCCATGTTTGAGATACGATAAGAAAAAGCAAACATTTTTAGACCAAACTTTCATGAAACATGGGATGTGTAGTCCCATATAACCATTTCCGTGTGCAGTGCATGTGGTTTTCAGCAAAGAATGAGATTTCTGTTCATTTTGATTTTGATCATTCAAAGACCTCACAGGATACAACCATTCTTATGTGCTACATATGCAACCTTTCCAAATGGTCAGTACTCGACTCCATCTTAAAAGAGTGAGGCTGAGTACTGGTCATGCCCTTTCTTCGTGGGAGATACAACCTACAAGTTATTCTGAAGTGTCAATGATGTAGTAAGAAGAATAATTTAATAATTTAATTGTGTAATTTACTAATTTGGTGGGTACTTTTAATCATTAGGATAACATTTCTTACAACTGTAAACATAATTTAATTGATAACAAATTGTTGCGTGATCCTCTACAGTTTTAGCAGAGGGAACAATCAATCAACGGAAACAAGTTTATGTAACAGGGCCTTGGGGGGTGTTTCACAAAGATCCGAAGTTGAACTTAACTCTAAGTTGGACTTAAACATTATGGAGGGCCATTTGAAGCCTTAAAATAAAAATATATTCAAAAGCAAAAATTTTATTTTAGACTTTTCATAAATTCCATATCAAGAACATGAAATCTCCTTGATAATAGAAAATATGAATGATTTGAATCAACATTTAATGCCTTTTAGAATAACTTTTACAAAATGTTTTCAAAGATGCTAACGGCTTTCCATAATTGTTCAGTCCAACTTAGAGATAAGTTCATCTTTGGATGTTTGTGAAACAGGGCCCAGGTCTGACATGGCTTTACCTTGTGAGGTGTAGGCGCAGAGGGCAAACCTAAGAGCGTCTGTTCCACATTCGGGGATCCCGTTGGGATAGTCCTCCTTCTGGCCCTTCTTGGCTTTCTCCACCTCCTTGGGATCCAGGTTGCCCTGCTCCAAGATGGTGTGAAGCTCCTGCAGGAGAACAACAAAATATATCTTATTATTATCTCAAACTGCAAGGAAGATTATCTGTTAAAGGCATCGTTTAACAATGTTAAATCTGAGATGCATGACCCTACGTGTTATCAGTGTCTGTGATACAGTGTAATATTGAAGCCCTAAAAATGTTCACTCATAAAGAGAAAACCACAGAGTCTTTTCATCTGCAACTTTGAGCATACTTTCATAAACTCATCTTGCTTGTACAAATAAAGTTTGAGAACTTGCAAATCCCTGATAGGGGCTTTAAGATTGCTTTTCACAATGTGGGTAGTGTTGGAATGAACTGTTGGGTTTGAAAGGGGATAGAAAAGAAAAGAGAGTGAGAGAGAGAGAGGTATGACTTCAGTTTTATCCTATAGAGGACTACTTGATATTGTATTGTAGGGAGAAACGCAGAGAAAATGAAGAGAGGTGTTCTGAAAAGGATTGGTGAACCACTGTGCTCATCAAGAAAGGTGAATGATAATTATTATAATAATAATAATACATAATATTTTTATATCATCTTTTCATGAAGCTGGTTCAAAGCGCTTATGAAAACATAAACCTTAAAAGTTACAAGAGATGAGATAGACCAAATAGAGATGTACATAAAAGGCATTAGCATCAAATATAGTAACTACAAAAGGCAGATGACAAATGACAAAATTACCAAAAGAATTAAAAGTAAAAAAATAAAAATAACAATTAATTTATTTAATACTGGTGAGTGGGCATTAGCCGATGTGTTTTTAGCTGAATGTGGTGAAAACTAACCTCAAGGGTAATCCCTTTGATGACATCAACTGTACCAATCACACCCCCAAGAGAGTTGCTACCATGAGCATCGTATACCATGGCATGCACCCTCCCCCCCCCCCCCCCCCCCTCCCCTATGGTGCCAACCGTTCAATGTGAACCTTGGAAACTCACCTCAAGGGTAATCCCCTTGATGACATCGACCGGATCAATCACATTGCCAAGGGACTTGCTCATCTTCCTGCCATGAGCATCGCGTACCATGGCATGCACCCCCCCCCCCCCCCTATGGTGCCAACCATTCAACGTGAACCGTGGAAACTCACCTCAAGGGTAATCCCCTTGATGACATCGACCGGATCAATCACATTGCCAAGGGACTTGCTCATCTTCCTGCCATGAGCATCGCGTACCATGGCATGCAGGTAGACCTCTGTGAAGGGGAGGACGTCGTTAAGTGTTAGACTCATCATCACCATCCTAGCGACCCAAAAGAATATGATGTCGTGGCCAGTCTCTAGGAGTGTACCGGGGTAGAAGGCCGCCAGGTCATCCGTCTGATGAGGAAACATTTACAACCATTTATATTTTTCATCTGGTAGGAGGGTCATGCTTGCTTTTAGATCTAGTTGCTTTTATTGCCATGCAATGTTGCCTTTTTCTGATAGAAGTGTACAATTCCACATTAACAATAATGATCATAATAGGCATTTCTATAGCGCTGTCTGTCTCAAAATTCTGTTCCAAGGCACACTAATTATTACCCTGGCTTTAGCCTAGCTGCCATGACAGCACTATAGCATTTCAAGGAATTAATTCCTGCCAGGTTTTGCCAAAGGACATTAGTGCCGTGTCGGGGATCGAACCACGACCTTTGAATTTCAAGTCGAGTGCTTAAACCACTCGACTACGACACTTCTTACATTGTGTGCTCCACAAATTTCTGATGTTACATGTGTAAGAAATGTTCTGCTACTTTTGTTTTTGAATAGATTAATGAAAAACGACACCATCCAAGCTGCAGCGAGCCAATTTTGATTGGCCTACCGGTATTTGATTTGGGACTCTCCTTACAGGGACTGCTGTTGTGACCAGTCGACAACAATTATCTGTTGATACCTGACGTGGCTATTGTTTGCAATTGTACAATATATATACCCCAAAATTATAAAAGAAGATCTTGAATTCTAACAATGGAAAAGAATATTTAATACATTCATACCGGACTTACACAGAATGTCTAATATCACAATTGATGATAAATGCCAAACAACTTTCAAAGAAAAAAAGAGTAAATTAGGAGCATCCTCAAGTACACAACAAATACTTAAGAAATGATTATACTAAGCAGGGGAGTGTTTCACAAAGACTAAGATCGACTTTAAGTTGAACTTAACTATGGCAGACTGTTCATGCCACTGTTTGCTTCTCACCGTTTACTGGCATTGGTCTCTCAAGGGACGTACAAATCATAGTCACAAATCTATATTTTTTGATAATTCATTATTGAAGAAAAACATATGATGTAAAGATCATAATTGAGAGACTGATAGTGAGAGCAGCCAGTGGCATGAATGGCATGTCATAGTTAAGTCCAACTTAAAGTCGATCTGAGTCTTTGTGAAACACTCCCCTTGGGGGTGTTTCACAAAGCCTTTTTTTCAATGACAAATGACAAGAGTCAGTGACAAATCTGCTGATGACCAATCAGAAGCAAGGATTTCAGTAGCTTATAACAAAAGCTGTTATTTGTCACTGATGACAAGTTTTGTGAAACACTCCCCTGGTGTGTCATAATTTGAGACAAACCTGGTTTGGCCATCCGAAGATGGAGAAGGGGAATATACCAGACGAGAACCAGGTATCCAATACGTCTTCATCTACAAAAGGCAAAGACAGAGAAAAAAATGAATATCATAAGTCACAATTTATATAAAAGGATGCTCAAAGTTGCTTCACAGTAATTTTCTACACTAGCCGAATTCCCAACGTAGATCGTGGACCCAGTACTACGCCTAAACCTAACCTTAACTCTAGACCTAAGCTTAAACCAAATAGCAACACTAACCGCAATTTTTTAAATGGCTACAAAGTTGATTAAGTTTTAACATCTGAAGTTGGTTGAATATGGAAAGGATTCTTGGACCCTAGTCGCAGCATGCTTTTGTCAGGTGTTAGTCAATTGAGAGAGATTGAAAGGACAATTTGATCACGAAAATGTTTGTACAACTGTAACAAGTTTTCAACGACTACTATACTATTTTCCTGACCTTGTTCGAGAGTGATCTTGTCTTCTGTAACCTTGAAACGTTCTGCGGCTTTCCGCTTGGCTTCCTCCTGGCTCAGGGCGGAGATCCAATAGTTGTTATCCGTTTCCTGCGTAAAACAGACAGAAAAATACTTCAAGAACGTTCAAATGTATGTGCATAATTATACACATATACATATATATATAGAAGAACGTCGGAGTTTGAGAAAACACACGAAAATACAAGAAGTAATTATGTTCCGTACACAAAGAAATGTTTTACAAATGTTTGCCCTTATGGCTTTGTCAAGTAATGATTGTTCTTTTTGTATACATAAATATATATATATTCTTCTTCAGTTTTTCCAAGGACATAAAAGGATACAACCACATGTAAGTATATAATACATTTTTAGGGTTTAAATGTAAAAATCTTGGTGGTGTACTTGTAAAAACCCAAAACTTTAGTCGAAAAAGAAACTTTCAATATCTCAGGAAAGCACATACCTCTCCGGCTGGAACACTGGGATCGTTAATTGTCACAAAGTATGCTGGGATACGATGCCCCCACCATAGCTGTCTAGAGATGCACCAGTCTCTGTAAAGGGAATAATAATACAATCACTGTTATTTAAGATAATGTAAATTCTAAGTATCAACAAAGAAAAGAAAAGAAAAATAATTACAAATTAATTAATCAATTAGCAATACTTGCACCTCATATAGTTCCATAGACTTTCAGCCACTTTTCAACAGGTGAAAATAAGTACTGAATAATCACAACAGACAAAGGGAAGTAATGAATAACGTTTTGGACACATTTTTTAAAAGTTTTTACTAAACTTTCTCCATACCTGCTGTTCCTGAGCCAAGAATACCAGGTCTTCTTGTGCATCTCAGGGATGATCTTCAGCGTACCGTTCTCTACTACTTCTACTGCCCTCCTGGCCATCTCCCGGCAGTCAACGAACCACTGAGACTTCAGCAGGGGCTCAACGATGTCCTTGGAACGACTGAGGAAAATGATAACGAAAGGTGGTTGAAAGATGGATTACTTCATCAAAGGTATATGGTAAGGGTTAGATTTGTGATTTGGTTTTAGGATAGGTATATGGTGGACTTTGATTTAGGCTTAATGTTGGGTCCACGGTTGAGGTAAGAAATTTAAAGCCCCACAGCACTTCTTGTAGCTACTTGCTCCCTCTATATGGAAACAATGCCTTAAGTGTTGCCCGTTGGTCCCCCATGATCCTCTTTTTCTTATGTTATTTGAGAGCTGAGCTGATTTGAGAGCTGAGCTGATTTGAGAGCTGAGCTGATGAGATAACCACCTGTCAGTGACCAGCAGGGTGGTCTAATCCCTCCTGGCCAAACTAGTGCAGATGATCTTTAAATAGAGTAGGAAGTTGCCAAAAATAATTGTCACCAGACCACGAATCGTAGAACCAAAAGATGATGTTGATAACTGGTCATGCAATTGCGAGCTAAAGAAACCATCCAGAGGTTATGCAATCAACAAACATGTATCACAACAGTTAAAATTCAGAAAATGATCACCAATGGACTGAAAATTACAAACAATGAGTGGTACTAGACACAGAAAGGGTTACATGAAATACGGTTGTCAACAGAGTCTGAAGAACGCTGATAGAATAAGCCTTTAGATTAGGCCCGATGGCTCAGCGGTAGAGCAGTGGGATCATAACCCAGAGGTGCCTGGTTCAAAACCTATTGGATGCGCTAATGCCCTTTGGTAAGGCATTAAACCTTATTACAAAATCCCTGGGAGAGGACTTAAATCTGTCTGTCTCTATGTTGCTTACTTACAAGCATACATATGCTTTCTTAGCAGTCAGGTAAAACAAACAAACAAACAAATACCTGCAGGTTGGGACCACCATAGGATTTGGCTTTGTGCCCCTGTACAGATCTTTTTCCTTCAGTGCTTCTAGGACAGCTCGTCTTGCATCAAACCGCCTCATGCCCTGAGAAGAAGAAAAATCAGATCAATAATAATGCTAATTGCTAAATAATGATGCTCATATTTTGTCATTGATAATTACAGAACTAACCCATGCCATGTACTTAAATTGAAGACACATGATAAATAACACATGTATGGGAACACAAATTAATCTGTGACCCACTCAGATTGTTGACACTAGCACTCAGTGATTTTACTACACATGAAAGACATTTACAATGTTCACGTGTACATTACCAATGTTACACATCTAATTAACCTCTATACCAGAGTTTCATGTATTAATTTGTTTTAATCAGAGCAGTATAACATCAATATGATCATGGAGAATTATTTTGTTTTTACCACTTGAAAAGAAGAAGAAACAGGTAACTGAGTTATGTGTTTAATTGTTTGAAGAAATTCCTCTTTAAGACCTTTCCGTTCAGATTTCATTCATAACACATTTATGATCCCACATTGAAGAATCAAATAGTATTACTTTGTATCATTAGTGTGGTAAAATTTATGTCTTTAAAATAGGATATTTAAAGGATTTTGTTTATAAAAAAGAACACCTTATAACCTTGAAAAAGAAACAATGACCATACCTTGAATTGTCCTCCAACTTCAGTGATGTTACCATCATCATCGATCACATTGAGAAACTCTAGATCGTGACGCTTGCCAACCAGGTAATCGGTGTGATCATGAGCTGGTGTAATCTTCACAGCACCTTGGATAAACATCAAGCGTTAAAATAAGGGAGAGTTTTTCATTTATATTTAGTAAACAATCATAGTTAGAGCATTATTTTATTGGTACATTTGATATGTATATATATATATATATATTTAATTGGAAGAATACTTTGCCAAAGCTAAATAATGTCATTAGTACAATAAATGGTCAAAGATAACTCAGATGCATTAGATTTGAATTGAATATAGTGTTTTTCAATTATCTGTTCCAAATCCCATCTCTATAGTATAGGTACAGATGACAGGCAATGCACATTATAGTCATCCTCCTCCTCCTCCTCTACATCATCATCATCTTCATCATCATCCTAATCTTCATCTTCATCTTCATAATCCTAATAATGTTCATCATCATAAATCATCATCATCAACATCATCCTCCCCCCCTCTTAATCATCCTCATCTTCTTAATCATCATCATCATCATCATCATCATCATCATCATCATCATCATCATCATTGTCATCATCTTCATCATCATCATCATCTTCTTCATCCTCATCATCATTGTCATCTTCATCATCATCATCCTCATCATCATCATCATCATCATCATCACCATCCTCATCTTCATCATCATCATGGTCATCATCATCATCATCATCATTGTCATCTTCATCATCATCATCATCATCAACAACATCATCATCATCATCATCGTCTTCTTCATCCTCCTCCTCACCCTCATCATCTCCATCATCACCATCTTCATCTTCATCATCATCTTCTTCATCATCCTCATCTTCATCTTCATCATCATCGTCATCTTCATCATCATCCTCATCATCATCATCATCATCATCATCATCATCATCATCATCATCATTATCCTCCTCCTCAAAATCGTCCTCTTCCTCCTCCTCCTCCTCACCCTCATCATCACCATTATCACCATCATCACCATCACCACCATAGTTACCTGTTCCAAAGCCCATTTCCACAAAGTCATCACAGAGGATTGGCAAGGAGCAGTCCCTAAATGGATGCACGACCCGCTTGCCATGGAGATGCTTGTAGCGGTCGTCATCGGGATGGACAGCGACGGCTGAATCACCCAACATCGTCTCAATACGAGTGGTAGCAACAACCAGCTCCTCATCTAGCAACATAAAGACATTACTGTTTAATAAACAAGGTTGTCATAGAAATTCAAAGTACGTACATACGTGCAGATGTAGATTAACATTCTTATTATAACAAACATTTTTAATGCAAAGTATATTTTTTTGCAATAATTTGATTGAGGATATTGGAAATATAGTTACACTATATTAAAACATCACGAAAAACTTTGGGCATCCTATCTGGCACTTCATATACAAGTCGTTCGTAAAGTCATGCGTAACTTTACGAACAGCTTTATGAAACACCCCCTGGTAAAGGGAAATATGTTTATGAGGAACTTGCATGAGGGATCGTAAAAAGGACATACCAATCGCAGGAGTTCGAAGCTGAGGATACGCACGTGCAAAAAGACGCATGACGAGTAGTGATAAAGGCCTACGTTAAGCAAAATGCAGAAGGAAAAGTAGTTATTCCTATTATCTCACCTGAATCCTCAACCTTGTAAGCAAAATCAACCAGGACTCCAAACTCTATCTTCTGTTCATAGCCAGGCACAGTGAGGTAGGTCCTCCCAGTCAATTCCTTCTTCTCAACCTGGCCACAAACACAGAGATGAAAAAATGACGAAAATAAATGTATTGTACCATCACAACTGCCAACATTTTGTAGTTTGGCTCATTAAATTTTTGTTAAAAGCCCTGAAAATACACCAGGTGCATCATCCAAAGGAATGACTCTAGCAATTTTCAAAATAAGCATTAGAGTCTGTAAATTGGTAACAGAGTGCGAGTTCAAAGTTCAAACACATGACTGTTTTAGTTCTAGTCATACGTTCTCTTTGAATTTCCGTACCAAAAGATTTTCAAACTCGTTTTCAATAACAAAACAAAAAATAAAATTTCTCCATGAATGTTGAGAAAGTTTAGTCATGCATGAAAACCAAAACTAACTTGAATTGAATGCAGTCAAACCTGCTTTAGTGACCACCTGTCTATAAAGACCACCTGTCTACAAAGACCACCTGTCTACAATGACCACCTGTCTACAAAGACCACTTTTTGTGTTTTCCTGGTCGCTATAGACAGGTTTGACTGTAGTTGAATTGATTCTCTATAAACAGAGACCCTTTCCACTCACTTCGATATCTGAGATGGCCGACTTGAGGGTACAGGACCAGTTGATGAGACGGTTACTACGGTAGATGGTCCCGTTCTGATGCATCCGTACGAAGGCTTCCTGGACAGCGCTATAGAGCTTGGGATCCATGGTGAAGCATGCCCTGTCCCAGTCCATGGATGATCCTAGGGTTCGGAGCTGATCGTAGATCCTACCTCCTTTCCTGGGTAGGGACGACACCAAAAAAGGTCAATGTTAAAGGCCCACTGAACTACTTGTAGCTACTTGCTCCCTCTATATACGAGACAATGCCTAATCGGTGACCATTGGTCCCCCATGATCCTCTTTTTCTTATATTAATTGAGAGCTGATTTGATGAGATAACCACCTGCCAGTGACCTTGCAGGGAGGTCTAATCCCTCCATGCCAAACTAGTGCAGAGGGGCTTTAAAGGGAATATTATACTGCCCAGGATGGTCCACATGGGCTTTAAACATGTAACAACAACATTTTTGAATTTTGATTGTACAGCTTTGGAAAATCAGCAACAGATAAACATTCATACTCAACAAAACTTATTTATGAAGTATTAATCATAAAATATATTTTTAAATGCTTCAAAATATGGAACGATTTGCACGAGAGTGCATCTAAGAACCTTAGAGCACTTCAGCAAGGGGCTTTGTGCTTCACATGCATCAATTCCAGTCATATCCTAAATATAAGGCATTTCAAGAGCAATCGTTTTGATGCAACATCACTAGTTGATATCCTTCCACATAGGAATAAAATAATGAGAGGGCACAAACTATTCTCAACTTTTACACAGGTCTCAACCTTTCCTTTAAATATTAATTTGACTTTTGGTCATACTAATGCATTGCGAAAGTAACAGTGTGGAAGAAATTGGAAAAGATTGATAATGTAGCTTAAGTATTGGCATATATACTTTGAGGTTTCAGAATCATCAAAATGATAAGAAATTGATTCAGTTTTGATGAAAGTCACATGCACTGTACACACACACAAAATGTGACAATCTTTAGCTGTTACCTATCATATTTTGATTATGAAGGCATTTAAAGAGTCATCCTTTTCAACGGAACATTTGTTTTTCTATGATACTCTTTCACACAAACATAAAAAGAATGAAAAATCTCACAAACGTTTTTTTTCTTCACCTTACCCAGAACTTAAATTTCTTTTTCAAATAATAATAATGATAATAATAATAACAACATTTATAATGCGCATATATCCACCCCAATAGATGCTCAAGGCGCCTAACAAGGTGAGTACATTAAACTTAAGAAACTACATGAGAAGTTACAGAGAACGAAAATAATTTAACATAATTAAATATAATTAAACAACGTTAAATAC
This sequence comes from Strongylocentrotus droebachiensis, assembly GCA_035222895.1. Taxonomy (NCBI): domain Eukaryota; kingdom Metazoa; phylum Echinodermata; class Echinoidea; order Camarodonta; family Strongylocentrotidae; genus Strongylocentrotus; species Strongylocentrotus droebachiensis. Next base: position 40,305 of record JAVYIG010013462.1, read on the forward strand.
ATCAGATTGTGAAATACACTACGTCTTAATTAAGGAATTCAGACATTAGATAGGTTTTCAAGTTTTTTTGGAACAAATCGTACAACTAGATGGAGTCAGACAAACTCGGACCCGTGGACAACTCGGCCCGCTGCAAAAACTGTCAGTTTTTGCAGGTTTAGGGTTAGGTTTAGGGTTAGGGTAAAAAAAAATGACCGATACTTACTCATTTTTCCATTTCCAGACCTCCTCTACAAACGTTTCCCTGCCAAGATCATGTCTGGTGAGTTTCTTCTCCCTCCACAGCTTCTTCTCAACCACGACCTGAGTTGCAATGCCTGCATGATCGCACCCAGGGTTCCATAGACACGCCTTGCCTTTCATCCGGTTCCTGAGAGGGCAACGATAAAGATCAATTATCATTTTGTCCCAGGGAAAAAATATTAAACAAATTTTGGGGGCTACTTTTCAAGCTTGCTCGCATGAAAATAACACTCTTTTAATTTGTTTTGCATTGAACTCTATGCACATTTTTGGGGCTCTTTTATGACTTTCGGGGGCTCTTTTGGGCATTTCGGGGCCATTTTGCCCTGTACATTTTTACCGGTATATCAAACCGTGATGCAGGTTCAGTTAACCAGAGAGAGCTACATGTACACCGTCTCCTTTTAGAGACGCTTTTGCATTATCTTTTAATCCAGAATGCTAGGAATTACACATTAAATATGGGCAGAAAGAACAAAAATCACCAACAAAATTGGAGTCTATTTCCAATGCAGCATGTTTAGCCGTTCTTTAATAAGAGCTATTTAATCATAACTAATCATTAAAGTCTCTAAATTAGCAATGCAGTGTTAAATATCAATTGACTGTTTTCGTGTACAAGTTGGGAACTTTTTGATTGAATTTTGCAATATTTTCTTTCACATTGGTTCATTTAGTAAACATTGTTTTTTAAACTATGAAGGAGGGAACAATAAGGTTAATTGTTGCCGATTTGAGGAGGAAACTGATTAATTCAGAAAATAACTACTATGGTATACCTGCCAACATTTGAAAATAAGAATCAGGAATTTTTAGCACGATATGCCTTAGAAAATAAGAAAATGCACTTGCAGTGGCAGTGTAACTCGCAATACGCGGTAAATCTGTACCAAAAAGTGTATACAAATTCGCTGCTCGATCATGCAGCCATTCAACGCACGCAATACGTGAACTCTCAAATCGCGGCACATGATAAATCATATAAAGAATATTCCAGATTATTCGGAAGGGTTGGCAGGTATGCTATGGCTACTTACCATCTGACTAGAGCATCTTCCACGGCATTCGTCAGGGCGTGACCAAGATGCAGAGAGCCAGTTACATTGGGAGGTGGAATGCAAATCATGAAAAGCTCATCCTCTTTCAGATTCTTCAAATCTCTGCCCTGAAAAGGATAATAATCAAAGTATTCTAATAGTTATGACTTTATGAGAAGAACAATATCTGTTTGGAGCCAGACGGGCGTTAACTTTTTGTAAGATGACATGAGTAAATATCCTTCTGGCTCCAAACAGAAAATAATTTGTAAGATCAAAGAAGCATGAAAATAAAGAGAAAAGAAAAGAAGTGTATCACTAGAAAAAATGAACTATAAAAATGTTTAAAGAGCAACATGGATTTAGATTTGGATAAAACTTGAAGAAGATGACAGACTCGGAGAAACAATTGCACATAAATCATATAATGACCATCTTAACCCCAGTCCAAAGTGGATAGAAAATGATTGTTTACAGAGCTATGTACAGCATAACGTCAGTAAATACACATAAACTATTCGTAATAAAGTCAGTGCCCCATGATGTGACGGACTTGTGCACTATATAAGAGGCCACCTTAATCATTATTATTATCATAACTATAACTGTACATTAATACTACAGAGTGTCAAGTGATTAACTTTACAAGTATACATGTCTGTGATACTGTACATGTTGATGCAGATATTTTGGAGACAATAGAATTTCATTAACTAAAAATAAATAAATCCATCCATCAATAAATAAATAAATAAATACATTTATTCATTTCTTTATTAATTAATAAATAATAAATATATAGATAAATGAATAAAATAAATAAATACATGAATAAATAAATAAAATCCTGGGGGGTGTTTCACAAAACTTGTCATCAGTGACAAATGACAGTTTTTGTTATAAGCTACTGAAATCCTTGCTTCTGATTGGTTAACAGCAGATTTGTCACTGATTTTTGTCATTTGTCATTGAAAAAAGGCTTTGTGAAACAGGTCCCAGTACTTCCTCGGCAAAGCACCTTTTGTTTTGAATGTACAATCAGAATGTACTTACTCCATATTCCGGCTTGAAGAAGCCCTGTTTTTCCCACCATGAATACCAGGATGCTTCTACATAGGCAGGGCTATAGGAATCAGGAAGGGCCCCACTCACATCTGAAATGTAATATTCATAACCCATTTCAATGGCAAGTACGCTTTTCGCATAAAACTATACTGTGTCAATTTAACATCATTGAACCTCATCCTCTCCATACTTTCACTTTTTTAGACAACTTGAACTACCGGTACCCAAATAAAGACTCGAGTTGAAGTTGGGGAAAAAGCTTGCATTTCTTCTTAAACTTGAAATGAGATCAGAATGTCATGAAAGAAATAAATATGAAAACTTTCAATAAAAAAAAATTGATATGATTGAAAATTTGTCTTTGGGGAATGTATTTTTTTTGGGTATTCATTTGTAAACTTTGTGACATCATTGTGGATAATGCAGGCATGAATAATAAAACTGACCTTTTTTCTCTCCAGGAGGGGTATTCTTGTCATACACGATTGCAACTTTTTCTACTTTCTTCTTCTTATCCTTCTTGCCCTGTTCAGAACAAAGAACAAAGATCATCTTGACATTCAGGTTTTAAAAGGTTAGGCACAAGTTATTGCTAATAGAATCTGAGCTTTAAACTTTTTTTTTTCAAAGAATTTTTAGCTCTTTCTCAATAGAGAGAGAGAGAGAGAGAGAGAGAGAGAAAAAGAAAAAAAGTAGTAAGTACTTTTTTCAACTTGCAAACAAAATGTAATCCATTTCGAATATTTGAGATAACTAGAGTAATAATAATAATAATAATAACTTTGGTATCATATCATAGGGGAATATTTTTCCTAACTTTTCATGCTATTAAAGAAGAAGGTTTATGCTTTATTCCTTCATTATTAAAAACTGAAAAAAAAGAACTTTATCTAGATCTACTTTCTCTTTGATGTTGAATCAGCGATATAGGGGTCTACAACATGTTGTTAATATGTGCTGCGACGCTACCATGCATGCATACTTTCTCTTTGCTACGTTGAATGAACGATATAAAACATGGATGAATTGGTTTAGGACAAGGAATCCCCTTTTTCCCATCGAAGACATCTTCAAATTATAATATCAAGTGGTTTCACTCGATGCCCAGAAGAGTCGAAAAACATTTGTCAAAATTTTAATCACTACTTCTTTACATTTTGCAAAAAAATATGACCAAACTTGCTGTTTGAATCGTTTTCCTATGTCCCTGGAGTTATACATAGAGCCAGCCTGCCTTTTTGTAGTTGTATTTGTTAGGACTAGATTCTATTTCTACTGTAGAGAGTCTAGAGTAAAGGAGCCGGTAATCGGCCAGCTCCGGTTTTCGGCCGATTGGTTGGATACATGGTAAAATCACTTTAAAATACATCGCATAATAGCATAGCACATATCCCACACATACCATACCATGCCAGTGTCACTGAAGAACCACATTTGCAATGAAAAATATATCCTAAAATATCACATTTTAGCGATGTAATCGGCGGTCCCGCTACCCAAATCTGAAAAATCGAGTTTCTTACGCGTGTATGTAAGAAATATGGGTACCATAAAATGGCAATATCGCGGAGACAACGTGCAGTTGTCTCCGCGATATTGCCATTGACTACAACGTGTATTCACTTCCGGGTTCTATGGCGGGAACGGCCACCCATACTAGTCAATGGCACATATCGCGGAGACAGCGTGGCTCAAGCTTGCAAGTCGCGCATTGGCTGAGCAACTTGCGTACGATATGCATACGCTTGCATATCGCGCGATACAGCTGTTTGGCTAAATTTAGCAAAACAACATAACTCTGCGTGTACGTCTTTTTCGTCGATTCTGAGCAAAATGCTATGAATATTTCAGCGTTTTGAAGGGGCTGTATCTTTTGATAGAAACATTGGCGAGACTTGAAATTTGAAATGTATTACTCTGATTACATTTTTAATTCAAATATCAAACAAAAATGGTGAAAAACGATCCCAAATTGAAAATTGAAAAATCGTTCAGACACCCTACCTTTACTCCTAGACCTAGACCTACTGGAAAATTATTATTAACAAATTAATTTAGCTTCCATTTTGCCATTTAAAATTATATCAATCAAGATCTTCACCTCTCCACTCTTATTCTCCTGTTGAGCTTGTTGGGCTTGTTTTTCTTGTTTTTGTTTGAACTTCTCCAACTTTGCCTGTTTTTGTGCTTCCTTCTTCGCTTCTTTCTTCAGCTGGGCTTCAGTTTTCTCTACGAGCTGTCCAGCCTCACCGGCGCCCGAAGTGGCGGGGTTGGTGACGTTCGCCGACCCCGATGGAGCAGGGGGATTAGCGTCGGCCAGATTGGGTGTTTCCTCATCCTTCCCAGCCATATTTGGAACCTGTGTAAATGTCAAAATAATCGAAATGCAAAAGGAACTGGCGTTTTAAATATACTAGGCCTACACGTAAGAGACACGCAAGATTGTGTAATAAATTTTATGAAAAAACGTCTCCTTACTTACTGATTGATTATCCACGCGTACAACTTGCTAGGCTGAATTGAAGTGTATGCATCGGGTATTCATATCCGAAAACTTGTTGCCAATCTAGCGATTCGTTCACGCTAGCATAATACATGCCGAGAAGCAAATAAATTTGAAGTAGCAGTAGAACACAGATTAAGATATCCGATATAGTTCTACAAGAACACGCCTTTTCTGATGCAATAGAGTCTACAGTCATAGAGAGTGTAAAGCCAGGCCTAGATTATATAGGCTAGTGATAACATTTATGACAAAAATTGGTTATAAATATAAATTACAAGTTATAGGTCATAAGTTATAAATACATTCGTGCATGAATACATGTCAATATTCTATAATTCTTCCTTATAAAGTTTTTTTTTTTTTAGTATAGTCTAGGCCTACTCGTTTGTGCATGAATTGATTTGTGGGATATTGCTCTAGACTATATTATATGCCAATATAAGTGGAATCATAATATCACATAGAGTTAATCAAAAGACTAAACTATATTACATATTACTGGATTAAAGACCCATACAAATTTAGAGCTTTAAATTTGAAAAGGAAGCGCATAAGTAGGCCCTATACCTAGCTAAGATGCGTTTTCCTGCATGGAATTAAACACATCCTCTGATCCTCATACATTAATTATTTTCACTGAAACAGAAAAGTTGTCTTTCTATTGATATTCACTTTCATGATATTCCAGTCCAATGTAATTATCATTTAGTTGTATAACTATCCACAATTGCCGTTTATTTGCTATCCGTTTATTTACGATTAATTAGAAGAAGAAAAAGAAGGGGGTGGTGGGTAAGAGCACTTTTTTGGGGTCACCCTTTTTCAAATTTGTTTGAATTAAAAACATTTATAGGGGGGGGGTCATTAAAAATCACACACATACAACAAAGTGAGGGGGTTCAACCCCCCCCCCCCCCCCCCCCCCCCGCCCGCTGCGTACGCGCCTGGGTGACATTAATATCGTTTTCTTATACTTTCTGTCTAAATCTGATAGGGCCTTTATACACGCACGGGGCGTTCGGTAATTCTGCCATAATAAAGTGAAGTTTAAATGATAACGACATTGTAGGCCTACATGAAAATATTGTAATTTGTTTCCCTATATAGAACAGGATGAATCTTTCGTTTAGTTATCTCAAATATAAAAATATCATATTTAGAATAAAATTAGACGATACTCCACTCATCGCATGATTTCTCCGATATTATATTTATTATATTCACTGCACTGTGGGAAATAATGTATATAGGGTACGTCACACAAACCCTTTTTTTCCGTAATTCTTTATTTAGATTTCATTCAATAGCAAAGCAATCCAAATAATTCTTCTAAATGCAATTCATCGTAAGGACATAATTCAATCAATAAGGGAGTTTACAGATAGCACATGGTACAAATGACCCCAAATATCCACAGATCTTTTACACATGGAGAAGTTCCACTTTGAGCATCTTAGAATAATAACTGCCAAAGTCCTAGATGTGCTTCATGAATACCTTTTGTTTGCCCTCTTGAAAAGAATACTTCCAACTGCGTATCTTAGAATGTACCGTTGGTGCATAAATTAATAATGTAACATAACTTTCATGAGCGCATATCCAGTATTCAATTCATCTCTGTGGGTTTTACCTTTTTGGTACAAATGACCTTTACTTTATCTGCTCATGCTCAGACTGCAACCGTAAACTGGCTTATTTTATAAATAAATTACGATTTGAAAATAAATGAAATCAGTTATAATATAAAACAAATTATAATAACCCCCTCCCTGCATGACTACCGGCCAATTAATTACCCCAAACAAAATCATCTAGGCCTATACTACCCCCCCCCCCCCCAAGAAAAGATATACCTAATTGACACTTAACACAAGCGCTTTTTGACCGGCTATTTATTTGCTGTCTTTTAGATCTTGGCGCATAATTCATCCGATCATCACTTAATAATATTGTAATTGGTTTCATGTAATGCATCTTAGCACTTGGCGGATCCAAGGGGGCAAAGGGGAGGGGCCGGGCAGACGTGCCTCGATCCGTCTGCATGTAAAGTCCAATCATGATATACAACATCAGAAACAGCTG
>JAVYIG010013463.1:0-47230 GCA_035222895.1 Strongylocentrotus droebachiensis
GTTCAATTTCAGAGTGGTTGTAATCCTATGCACAGCATTAACAAAAAATGTGTTAAGAATGATATAGTGCTTCACAAGCTGTCTGGGAATTTTAGGGGAATCCCCTGAAATTGTGTACATGGAGACAACATGGCAGGGAGAAGTATTTTCATGGAATTTGTAATATTTTGCTTATTACTTAAAACGTTGTACTGTGAAACCTGTCCATAAAGACCACCCAAGGGAGACAAGAAAAGTGGTCTTTACAGACAGGTGGTCTTTATGTACAGGTTCCTTTAGTACATGTTTCAATGAGAAACCATTCAAGGGAAACAAAAAATGTGGTCTTTGTAGACAGGTGGTCGCTTATCCAGGCTTGGCTGTATTTGAGAATCACTTGGCAGATTCTATCAATTTTATTAAACACATATGAAAATTTGGGGATACATTCCGGGTTCTGTTAGTAGTATTAAAAAAAAATCAGTACCAGAAGTTGAAATATCTTTCGGCAATTACCTGAGCAACGTCGTGTTTGAGCTGGTTGTACTTCTCTAGATCCAGACTTTTCCTCTTGGAGAACTTGTGGAACAGGACTAGGTACTTGCGATCCTTCGCATCGGGATAGAGGAATTCCTGTATATGAAATATGAATGGATATCATGTACATGTGGAGAACTTGTGAAACAGGACTAGGTACTTGCGATCCTTCGCATCGGGATAGAGGAATTCCTGTATATGAAATATGAATGAATAGCATTGACATGTGGAGAACTTGTGAAACATGACTAGGTACTTGCGATCCTTCGCATCGGGATAGAGGAATTCCTGCATTTAAAATATGAATGAATAGCATTGACATGTAGAGAACTTGTGACACATGACTAGGTACTTGCGATCCTTTGCATCGGGATAGAGGAATTCCTGTATTTGAAATATGAATGGATATCATGTACATGTGGAGAACTTGTGACACATGACTAGGTACTTGCGATCCTTCGCATCGGGATAGAGGAATTCCTGCATTTAAAATATGAATGAATAGCATTGACATGTGGAGAACTTGTGAAACAGGACTAGGTACTTGCGATCCTTCGCATCGGGATAGAGGAATTCCTGCATTTAAAATATGATTAGATTGGATATCATGTACATGTAGATGTATGCTGATCTGTTTCTACGACACACCCTCCAGCAATTGCTCCAGAGATTTTCATTCTGATCCTACAGGTCATCTCGCAGGTTTTCTTTCTAGTATTTCAATTTATTAAATATTTTTTTATTCCCTTGCTGTCTATTGGCATTGCTCTCTCTCTCTCTCTCTCTCTCTGTTTCTGTAATTTTGTAACACTAACCAAATTCCTAATTGCTACCCTAATTGCTACCCTAACTTGTATGCTGGTACCTTTGATTAAATGAGGCTCAGAGAAAGTGTTGTCAAAGCATATGTTGGCTCACCGGGTAATCATAACAGCATGGTGTTAATCAAATTGTTATGAGGACAAGAAAGGTAGAGATGAAAAAGGGACAACAGGGGAACAATGTCATTCAGAAATACAGAAGAACCTTTCACAACTAAAGCTCATAGATACCAGATATTAAGTTCCTCTGTTAAATGCCTGACAGCTTTAAAGCTTATCTGCCGTAGTTTATAGGAGGGATTAGACTGCCCTGCAAGGTCACTGGACAGGTGGTTATCTCATTAACTCAGCTCTCAGTTAACATAAGAAAAAGAGCATCATGGGGGACCAATGGTCACCGATTAGTCATTGTTTGTTATATAGAGGGCGCAAGTAGCTACAAGTAGTGCAGTGGGCCTTTAAGTCTTTGTACTTGGGTTCACGCTCACTTGCCCTTTGTGTAGGTTGGGTTTTCTTCAGTCTGAGTGTGAAGTCTAAGGTGACTCCCATGTATGGCAAACCCAATGCCCAATAAAGTATCAACCTCAGTTTTTTTGTGAGATAAACTCAATTAATCGCCAACAAAATTAGTTTTTAGAAGGCAAACATATTTTTCAGGATAAACTAAGTTTTTAACGTCTGATTAACAGAGTTAATTAATGAGCCAATAACTGAAGTATCACAACGCCCTGGAAAATACTGGGTTCCCCTGGAGCTTTAATTGCCACTTTAAAAAACCACTTGAAAATTGACTAAATGTATGGAGTAGGTGTCAGCAGCTATTGCAATTCCGCAGATGACAGGGACACAGTTATTTCCATGAGATATTGTTATTGCAATACAGGTACTTAACAAAGGTTATTTACAATAGAATTAGAAATGGTTGCATATGTGATGCCAGCTCATTTGTTTAAGCGTTGTTGAATTCATAACCTTACAACAAAAATTAATGAAAGTACAACCCTTGCCATAATGACCCTTGCTTTATACATGGTTAAGCAGGGATCCACACCTATTTTTTTTAAATGGGGGTCTGGAATGAACTTGTATGAGTTGGTATACATGTGCCCAATATGAAAATGTTTGAATTTGGGGTATACAGACTTAGATTTTGGGAGCCCATGTGTCCCGGCGATTATTAATGTTGAGCCCTGCGTAAAGTGATAGGTTAAATTGTATACTATTAACTTCACTACTAACTATATACATGTAGCTTCTTGTAAGTGTTGGCTTGCATGATGATGTCGATATACAGTAGGTTTGCCGGTGCACCATGTGAGAGAGAGAGAGAGAGGGTTGAGGACGGATAGTCGGATAGTCCTGACGACGGATAGTCAACCTGTTCGAAACGTCGAGCCACTCATCCTCTCCAAGCGCTATAGTTCTCCTTAGAACTTTAGGCTAAGAAAGATAACAAACAGTCCTTTTCAGGACTACCACACCCCCAAGAAAGATCACTGAGTCAGAGTCCTTTACAGGACTCCTCAACCCTCTCTCTCTCTCTCTCACATGGTGCACCCGCAAACCTACTGTATATATATATGTAGTAGGCGTAGCTAATACCGACAGCCCAAAGAAGCATTAATCATCGGTAAAAGTGTGTGGGTTAAAATCTTTCTGGCTCACAGCTGGTGATATTAGTTAGGGATTAAACCGCATACTCACTTGACGGGTAACTACGTAGTAGGAGTAGGCAGCGATTGCCGTTCCGTAGGTGACGAAGTAGGTGATAGGTTCAACGATATCCCAGGAGTACTCCCACCATGTCAGGCGGGCCAGCAGTCCAAACTGAACGGCCATGAAACCAAGACCACCCCACACGTAAGCATTGGTGTTCTTCTTGGCTTTCATATCAAGGTCCATTTTAAGCTGGAATAACAAAAAATTAGACATAATTTTTAACATCAGAACCTTTCTAGATCATCTATTGCATCTTTAGTTGCTTGGACAGTGTATGTATGTAAAAAGTGTTTTCTTATATACCATGACCTTAATCTTCTAATGCAACCCCACCACTAGTCTTTCCTTATGCTCATTTCATTTTGATAATCTATCATTCAAATTTCATTTTGTATTCCAATACATTGTATAACTTTGGCTTTCACATTGGGGGGGGGGGGGGGGGGGGAGGGGGGGGGGTGGGGGGTTCCCAGAGCAGTGGTACACCTGCATATCCTAATCAGTTGCACTGGCAGAGGACCAGAGAGCTATAGAGATTAAGTTTGCTTATCCCTCTCAGGCACAGAAGATGCCAAATGAATAATTTTAAGGGGAAAAATGTTATGAAATTCCGGGATCCACATATAGGGTTACTGCATTGACAGATTAACCCCAAGAGGATCCACAATGTAGACCGTTCAATGCAATTTCTAATTTCATCTGTTTATTTTGTTTGTTTTCAGTACCCTTTAAAGCCTGTCTGCACTACTTGTAGCTACTTGGGCCCTCTAAATAGCAAACGATGCCTAAGCGGTACCGTTGGTCCCCCATGATCCCCTTTTCTTATGTTAATTGAGAGTTGATTTGATGAGATAACCACCCGCCAGTGACCTTGCAGGGTGGTCTAATCTCTCCTGTACACTAGTGCAGATGGGCTTTAAATATCCAAGGTCAATCTAAGAGGACTTCAGACTTTAGACATCCATCTCTCCTTTCGACCACCTGTCAGTGACAATGCAGGGAAGTCTAATCCCTCCTGGCCAAACTAGTACAGACGGCCTTTAAGCTCAAATTTTAGGGTGTGTAAGGCCCACAGCTCTTCTCCTTGTTTTCTCTCTTTCTTACCCGTTCTAAAGGATCCAGCTCTTCCTGGAGTAGCTCCAGCTTGCCTCTCAAGACCTTCTCCTTCTCCAGCTGATGCTCCTCCACGTGGAGGGTGGAGTAGAGCTGGTAGATCATCGACTTGACATCGTCAAGAGTCTTGGCATCCTCACTTATGAGTTTATCTGAACAATGAAAATTAATAATAATAATATGGTTATTTATATAGCGCCGGTATCTGTCAGGTTCTGACGCTCATGGCGCTTTACACATATTACCCTGGTCGTAGCCGAGCTGCCAAAGTAACTAGCGCTCAAGCATTTCAGGTACCCATTTACACCTGGGTGGAGAGTGGCAAATGTAGATTAATGTCTTGCCAAAGGACATTAGTGCCGCGGCAGGACTTGAACCCCGTACCTTGTGATCTGCAGTCGGGTGACTTATCCACTAGTCCACATTGAAAGTGATTTACATAGAGTTAGGACACAAATGATCGTTTTAATGATTCCAATTCAAAGGAAACTGAACACTTTAATAGTCTAGAACCCCAAAGTTCCATTACATAATAGGCTTTTAGTAGAGCTGGTAGATCATAGACTTGACATTAATGAGAGTCTTGGCATCCTCACTTATGAGCTTACCTGGAAAAAATGAAAACAGGTTACATTGAAAGTGATTTGCACAGGTCAAATCAATGAGGCAAATCATTTTATAATGATTTATATCTAAAGATTGCGTTGCAAAAGGTCTGTAACCCTTTATATTTCATTATAATGATGGGCTTTTGAATGATTAGGCTTTTATCCTCCTCTACAAGGATGATAAAAGTGATAGATCTTAGACTTACTGTTAAGATGACGGGGGGGGGGGGGGGGGGAGATGTACATGTAGAATGGATGTGGTCAAAGATGAAAGGTGATATTTAGTTCATGTATACATGATAAAAACAGTGTGTTACTCCACATGAAAAATGGAAAATTCAAGATGGTAGCTAAGAAATGGTAGCTCTCTCTCTCTCTCTGTATGTCTGTCTCTCCCTCTCTCTGACTCTCTCTCTCCCTCTCCCTCTCTCTCTCTCTCTCTCTCTCTCATTGTCTCTCCATTTTTTTTTCTCTCTCCCCCTTCTTCTCCTTTTCTCTATCTCCTCCCTCCTTCTTCATCTTCATAATTTCTCTTTCAACAATATACATGTACATGTAACTTCCTTTCTTTTGTAATCATTATTTCCCCATCCATCTCATCACAATGACGTTTTCAGAGTCAACCAGTTCCTGAAGAAAAATACAAAGTCAAAATAGTCTCCCTTGCCACCTGCAAATCAGCGTTCTGTGGTTTCCCTTAAAGGGAAACCAACCCAAATAGACAACTACTCTAAAAGAAAGCAGAAAAATCAGAGACGCAAACTGAGGAAAGTTTCAATTAAATCTGAGTAAATATAAGAAAGTTAAGAATTTTTGAAAGTTGTAATCACTATACGAATGGGCGCTTCAAATTTTCAATGTGATGTACACTGTACATGTAGTGCCGGACTAGTACCTTCCCATCTGTTCCAACATGTAATATGATTAAAATTAACAAATTTCAAAAATTCATGGCTCAGGAGAGACATTCTTTTCAGAGGACCTATAATAATATGATATCTATAATATATTTTGAGTAGTGCGCCAAGGGAGAATGAACTTTCAAGAAAAAACAGAAATTAATGAATTTTTTGTACACAGCAAATGGGAGAGTTATCCACTTCCTACGTCACAATCCACTTCCTACGTCACAATCCACAGACCAAACTACCAATTTGAGATTCGCATAGACTTAGTGATCTTTTGTCATGTGTAAATTTGCAATATTTGTATGTTATATATTTGTAAAAATGCAAAAGAAAAAGAAAATCAAACAGAAATAAATAAATCAAATCAAATCTCATATTTCAAACATTCATAAATTCCTTACTACTCCAATTAATTTCAAACATTTGCCATTCTGTTTATGTTATTTTTCTGCTTTCATACAAATCAACTTATAACAAGGGTTGGATTGCCCTTTAAAGCAAATGGAAAACCACACAGATTGCAAGGAGTCCATTTGTACTGCTTGACTGGCAACATATGACCGCACTGTTTTCAAAATAGCTTGTGGTATGGTACGAGAGAATATATACGGTATATACATGACACTGTCCTATCTTCTTGTTTGTTGTCTGCTTTCCTTTATAAACCCCTCAAAAATATTTGGAAATTCGAGTTTGATTGATTATATCTCACTTGTGAAGGGATATTTATCTCTTTGTTTAGTTTCATTTAGGTTAGTGTCATGATAAATTACCCAGTATGTACATTTCTCTTTAAATAAATATTTGTTATGATTTTGTAGCCATGGAAAGAGCAGTACACAATACACATCATAATAAGGGGCAGGGCCATACTAAAGTGAAAAGTTGCAAAATGTACTGGTAACCACTGGTTACCACTGGTATTGCTATACAGTGCACTGCATAGCAGCCCCACACTCTTCAAAGGAAGAAGAATGCACAGCCCAACTAGATACCAGCACAAGTAACGCACATCCCATGACTGAAAAATCATAACAAACGATTTTGACAGCTCTATTTACTATGTGGTGTGAACGCTCCTTTTGTTTGTTTTTGTTTGTTTGTTTGTTTGTTTATATTTTATTTGGTGGTTTTGTTCTGACACTGCTCCAGGTATTGGCAAATACTAATGTCTGCCTGTCTATATTAAAAAGTACCATGCATATTTCCTATTTGTGATATTGTGATATGCATTTATAAGGTCTACGAAAGTACAGATTTTTTATTTTTATTTAGGTTTTATTTCCACATTAACTGCATATGAAAAGAATTTACAAAGTAAGGCATATACAAGGTAACAAAACATGTACATAATATTTGATTGATACAACAGTATTAAAAACGATGTAATGGCAAGTCATTAAATACATATGATGCTAACAATTATCTGCAGTAATGAGGAGGAAACCTTGGAAGCATTATGCTTGTAATTAAGGTTCCCTTTACATAATACATTTGTTACATAATATATAAAACAAAAAACAAAACAAAAGAACAAAAACGGGTGTGTGGTGCAGCCAGCCAACAAGTGTGGATAATACCAATGGTCTCTATCATGATGACCTTAATGATGACTTTGAGGAAGCAAGCAAATATCCCAGTTTTAGCACATATTTCCAAGAAATGTGAGTTGAGGAAATGACCCAACTTTCCTATTCAGGTAAACACAGGTCTCCTTTAATACGTTGCTCATTATCTTGACATAATATATGTTTTCAAAAGTATTTCCTCAAAAATATTTTGTATCACTACCGTATATGAAAGTCATTTCATATTTTGTATTTATTTGCTTCTTAAAGCACTGTATTCTACAGAAAATGCAAAGAACCGTATTGATAACTTCATAACATTAAGATTTTGTTCAAGGCAGATCTGTTTTAGAAATTAGAATGCATCTAAGGCTAACAGATATAATAATAATAATAAATAATATTTAATTTTTATATAGCGCTTAATACAAATGTCTCTAAGCGCTTTACAAATATACTATGCATGAATCAAACTACTTGTACAGTGTATAAGGTTTTTGTCAGTCATCCAATGCTTACATGTACATATATTTCATAGTTCAGTGAAGCAATTTTTGTGATTCAAGACAATATTATGAAGAAAAAAAAGAAAACATACATGTATACAACAACAACAAAAGCCACATAACCCTTGGTCTAACATCTCTAGTGCGATAAAACATGATGAACAGGGACAGTGGAGGGAGAGGGAGAGGGAGAAGGGGGGGGGGGGGGAATCTGTTCATGTTTTTAAATTACAGTGAATAGAAGGAACAAAATAGGGTCTGCATGATTCCTGGGTTGACTACCCACAGATATGTATGGAATGGCATAGGGCTATCTACAGAGGAGTGATTCTTCATTGCCCACATTCAGAGCTATAGTATAGTGACGACTGACAACTTCACATCAACAATCTATAGGCCATTTTCGCAATGTAATCAAATTTAATGCACTTTAATGCATGCTGAATATTGGATTTGTAAATATATCTGAACAAATTGCCTGATATAAGGCAGAGAGCAGGACTTCCTGGGAAGGGGGTCCTGGGAAGGGGGTCCAGCTTGAAATTATATGGGTCTGTTTGCAAGAGCCCCATGTAAATGTTGAAATGTTGAGGGTCTGGACCTAGACTTGAGGGCCCTTGTGTCCCAGGCCCCTCCAAGTGTTGAGAGATGAAGAAATACATGGGACAAATTATGACTGAAGTATGCATACTTTCTCTGCTATCTATCATCATCCTCATCAAAGCTAGGTTCTCCCAATGGACTCATTTACATTGCAGAAAAAAACAATTTGAAAACCATACACTACTGGAAAATCCCATTAAAAAAAACATAGGTGTTTGCTAATTCTGGTTTTGGGATGACTTGTGTGCATCGATAGCACGGGAACGAGGAGAGTCACATGAGCAAAAACCAGACTAATTCACAAATGTTTTGAGAGCGAACATTTACACTGCAACAAACAATCCAGAGCCTGTGAGCTTTTCAATTCTTTTTTGTTGTTGTATTTATGGGAAATTGCCTAGCAACTGCGGACGAAACTGTGGATTATGAACAAAATGATGGTTGATGCTTGCAGTGCAAATACACTTAATGTACACAAGTAATGTACATGTAAGCACTTTATCTGGCTTGCTTCTCAGGTCTTCAAAGGGTATAGGGTTGCATTTCAGGAAATGTTTATATTCCTGTTTGAGCAAACAAGGAGGTAATAACTTCATAATAAATGACATGTTCATAAGAGATGATCAAAGTCTACTACATGTATACTCTCCTATACATTGCCATGAAAGCTAGGTTCTGCCTTACAGTACTTTAACATTAGTACATTTGCCTGTTTTTCCCCAAGTCTTCTGAGGGAGTGGGGTTGAAAATACGGAAATATTTCCTTCCTGTTTTGAGCAACAAATCAGGGAATAAATTATACATTAAAATTGACAGGCTCACAGGAGATGAGTATAGGTTACTGAGAAATTCCATGAAACAAGCCCTTCACTCTCTCCTATCTCAAAATAAAATGACCGCACAAATTTCCTGATCTGAAATGACATGCACACATTACGGAAATGATGAAAGCTATATGAATACTGACAAGTAATACAAAACAAAGGATTCACTTCTTTGTTACTGTACAAAGACAAAAGCCCCTTGAAATGTCCTGATATAAAATGCCAATGCTCCCATTAAGGAGATGATTAAGGTTACATGACATGTACATAAATGTACATGTATACTGATAAGTACTACATGACAAAACCTTCACTCTCCTCTGTCAAAGAAATGATGCAACCGTAACAAATTTCCTAAGTGGGCTGCCCTCGAATCCATTTCCCAATTCCAAGATGTTGCCAGAGTCCTAATGGCGGCTACAGGCACATTAGTGGTGGAAATCGGCTGTCGTTTCTAGACAAGGACATGGAAAGCTATCCAGGTGACAGCCATAAGGGCACTCAATCTATACAGAATATCAATATTTATGTCCTTCTTGCTTTTACATGTTGTTCATGTACATGTAACAGATCTGATAAAACATCTATCTACATTAACATAATGGGAGGTGATGCCATCAAACGAAAGCTAGAGCTTCATCAACTCTATTTAAAGTGATGTGTGTTAATGAATGCCCTTCTGGCTCTCAGCAGATCTACACATACATATTTAATGGACTGAACCTTCATTTTAAAGCTGGTCTGTACTAATTTGGTCAGGAGGGATTAGACCACACAGTGTGGTCACTGACAGGTGGCTATCTCATCAACTCAGCTCTCAATAAATATAAGAAAAAGAGGATCGTGGGGGACCAACATGCACCGATTAGGCATTGGTTTCTATATAGAGGGAGCAAGTAGCTAAAAGCAGTACAGTGGGGCTTTAAGAGAGAGCCATATAGTGATATGATTTAATGCCCTTCTTCCTCTCAGTAGAACATCAAGGCAATGCATTGCTATCAAAAGACTCAGAAGGGTCTCAAATCTATAAAAATGTATGCAAAATGATATGATCAATAATACCCTCGTCGCTCCCAGCAGATCAGACAAAGCATCCATAGATATAATGGACTGAAAGGACCTTTAAATGGAAGCCAAAAGGGCATACAATCTATTCAAAATTATATGAATAACTCCCTTCTTGCTATCAGCTGATCTGATTCAAAACAGCCATCTATATTGTATACATAATGCACTCCACTTCTTAAAATAGGTGGAAAATGGTATGAATAATGCCTTAGTTTGTAAGTCTCGGCAGAACTGATACAGCAGACATACATGTATATAAATGTACATTGTATAATGGACTTTCCTCCATCAACCTAGAATAAGAGCCTCAACTCGATGCAAATGTTATGAGTTTACATCTGTCAGGCTCTAGGCATATATGATAAATCAGACATCTACAATGTATGTATAATGGAATGAAAATGGACAGGACTTTCAACTACAAGCAAGTCTGCAAGAAGCGCACTACTTATAGATGCCAAAGCAATTTTAGATTACCCCCTTGCGACTTCCAACAGAACTGATAAGAAGGCAACCTATATCTAGGCCCTACATAATGGATTCTACTTCTATCATCTGAGAACCGAAAGGGCATTAACTCAATTCTTCAATACTAAGAAAAACATCCTTCTGGCTCTCTTTGCAGATTAAAGGCCATCACCATAATGGACTTCACTTCTTTCATCAGCAATGATGGCTCTTGAATAATTCCATCATCTTCTCTGTCTCAAATGACGGTGTCGTTGAGACTATTATTCATATGAAACATTATCTCATCAGGCAGTTTAATGCGTGTGCCTCTCCAAGCCAACGGTGCCTGGCAGTCGTGCGCCGTGGGTATTGACAATGCAATGTGGCGTCTAACGGCACAGGGCAAGTTTAAAGGGATAGTTGAGTTCTTGTTTCAGACCGCAAATGCCTTCAAACAAAGTGCATGGTTATTGCTCTTATTCTTATTCATGACATTTCTAGTGCTGTATTAGGACCCAAAACTCAACTATCCCTTTAAAGGTAGAGTTGATCAAGGGACACTGTCAAAAATGTGCTCTGAACTGATGATGATCATGTAGATTCCTATATAAGAATCCTCTTACTGTCTTCATATGAAACATTATATCATCAGGCAGTTTAATGCGTGTGCCTTTCCAAGCCAATGGTGCCTGGCGGTCGTGCGCCGTGGGTATTGACTATGCAATGTGGCGTCCAACGGCAGGTTTAAAGGTGGAGATGATCAAGGGACACTGTCAACAATTTCCTCTGAACTGATGATGAGCATGTAGATTACAATATACATTGTAATAATCCTCTTACTGTCTGATACCAGTTGGGTTGGAAGGCATTAAATAGAAATTCAACCTTGATAGCAAACTTCTCTTCAAGAAAGCAGAAAAATCATAGAAGCATACTGGTGAAAGTTTGAATGAAATCAGACAAAAAGGAGAAAGTTATGAATTTAAAAAAAATTGCAATCACTATAGGTATGGGCTCTTCAAATTGACTGAGTCGATAATGTCTCTGTGATGTAGTGGAAGAAAACTTTCCAATTTGTTCCAACACACAAAATGACAAAAAAACAAATTTCCCCCAAAATGTATGCCTCAGGATGGTCTTTTCTTTTAAGAGGACCTTTGGTAATATAATAATAATAATAATAATAGGCATTTGTATAGCGCCGTCTATCTAGACAATGCTTTTCCATAATATATTTTGAGCAGTGCCCCAAGAGTGAAGGCACTTAGGAGAAACGCAGAAAGAAGTGATATTTTTGTACACGACAAATAGGAGAGTAATCAGTCACTACGTAGCAATCCTTTAACAAAATTGGCAATTTGAGATTCGCATACCGGTAGCTGTAGTGATCTGATATTTTAAACGTTCATAACTTTCTTATTATTGGTCTGATTTATTTGAAACTGTTGCCAATCGGTTCCTCTATTTTTTCTACTTTCATTCCGTAGAACTTATTATAAGGGTTGGATTGTCCTTAAGCTCTCTCAAACGATTCAGGAATAAGAGCTGCCTGACTCTCAGCAGGTAATTTGAGGCATTGTTCCAATAAGCATTCAGTAAAACACATCTACAAAAAGCTTGCCAGAAACCATATCAACTGAAAAGCACCACAAGTAGGCACATATGGAATAACTTGCAGTATTATTGTCCTAAAAGATGGTGAAACGCACTACCTTTGAAATTCCTTACTTATTCCTCAGCTAAAAGTAGTGCACATTTTCTATCATATTCACTTAATAGAGTTCATTCAATTTAGGCCAAATTAAAAAAAAAAACATGTTAAGCGTCCCGTTTTTTCGAAAAATAGGAAGGAGGAGGCGTTTTTTTGTTGTTTTCTTTCTTTCAAAATGGCCGCTCGGTACATTCGAGCTATTTTTCAAGATGGCCGCCGACATCTTTTTTTTTTTTTTTTTAAATCAGAAATGGATCCATTTTAGCAGTGTTTTTCATGTTTTTTTCCTCTGAAAAATAAACGCTAAACATGTTTATTTTTTTTAATGGCCTTAGTGCAATGTGTTTTCTCTGTAAATTTGAAACGCAGTCATTTTCTGAAAGGAATTTTCCAGTCGGCTGCTACAGACAGGTGTCTGCTAATAAAGAAAGTTGTGATCCTTCATGTATTTTCTTTTCATTCTTCCCCCTCCCTTGTTGCTGCTTGAGATTATCCTAGCTCACATTTGAAGTCACAAAGATTTAAAGAGGGAGAAGAAAATCAATTCTCACAGGATATTTGCTCAGTTCAGCCAGACAAAGAATAAAAACATATATGCAGATATTCATGCCTCGGGATATATTAATGCTGTGAGGCAAAGTCCTGAACCTTATTACATTTAAATCTGGCACCCTGACTCAATTTCGTGGCTGCTCGCCTCAAGTAAATTCACCACCTCGGTGTATGTTCTTCCCAGCTCAGAAACCCTAGATGCCCTGGAGTACAGATGCTTATCAAGGAAAACACTGAAGCCATCACTGCATGCGGTTGCAGCATCTCAAAAGTCTTCCTAATAACTCTTTGCAAGCATATACACTGCAGAGAAGTACGGAAGCAGTGTTCGACCCATGAGTGCTTCGACACAAGCTCCAGCAATATATGCTTCGGGCTTCATTTTATCAAAGATATAGGGTTAGTGTTAGGGTTGTAATTGGTTTTTAGCTTATAGGTTTAGGGTAAGAGGAATACAGGAAAAATAAAATTCTAAAAAAAATGGTAATTAAAAATAATTACCACTTTACTTATAAATGCAAAATACACCCGAGTCTAAATGCCCTAACTACATATATAGAAAATAATGTTACCAAAAGTAGGCAAAAGAGATTTTAAACAGATATGAGAAATAGGGGGAAATTCCCATGCACTGTAAGAATACACTGTGCATCTAGATACATGCATGTACATGTACAGCTACACCCGATATGATGAAGCACTTTTGTTTGCTATCTTGGAGAGAACAAACCCAGGAGAATTTGCGATTGCAATTACCGTTTTCATTTTTCGGCATGCATGGCTTGCCAATGCAATCAATACTAATTATCTAGAGAGAAATTATCAAGAGCTGGCTAATGAACCGAATGAACTGGAATTGTGGGCACTGGTGTCAACACGAGATGATTTTTTTTTTAGAATCACATTTCTGCCTTCAATGAATTCTCATAAGAGACTGTCAAGCTGCTTACTACATGTACATTGTACATGATGAGGAAAATAATGTACAGCCTGTACTTGTATATATTATATTTATATACAGTTAACAACTAAATTATTCATACCATTTGAATTTGATTTTTTTTTTTTTTTTTTTTTGTTTTGTTGTTGTTGTTGCTTTGCTTTGCTTTGCTTTTTCGTATCAACTGAAGAATGAAAGGTGGAGTGGTTGAATTAGGGCCTTTGTTGAGTAGATGTAAGCTTTAACACTTCACATTCTCAAGAAATATAAATTGGGATAAATCAATATTTTCACAAACTTAGAAAAATACAAACCTTGGTAATCGTACCAATAATGTAGTTGATATCAAACTACATGATGAGGAAAATAATGTACCTGTACTTGTTTATACATGTAATACATACATGTATAACAGACAAACAATATATCTTGTTGGTTGCATTACAGCCCCCACCCCCCCCCCCCCCTTTCACCTTTACAGTTGTATCTACTGCACCTACATGTACAGGTGTAACTGATGTTCCATATAAGAATATATGAAAATACAAAAATGTAATTTGCATTTAATACCTACATGTTAAATAATTATTGATTAGCGTAAATGTCCTGCAATAATGATTTATTTTGATGAACGGTAAAGATGAGGTTCATTTGGTTTGTTTGTAGTAATAGTGCTGAGAGACTTCGGTGGTAAGCTCTTTATACATGTAAGCCCTGTTTTTATTATTATCATTATACAAGGAAGATATGATCCATCAATCAAAATTGTATAACTTCATAAAATGTAATTGCTGAATAAAAAATAAACAAAAGTTATTTGATGCTGATAAATATGCTCATCACAGAAATACTCATGTACCCAATTTATTAGTACCAGTATATTGTTGCTCTGATCTTAATGCGGAAATGATCATTGATCATCTTTATAGCACCACAAAAGATCACATGTTGTATACATACATTGCTACATGTAAATATTGCACACTGCACTACGAGGGACATGAATCTGATTGTGTGAATGATTTGAAAATAGCAGCATTGTCAAAGATTAACTACAATTACTACATTCAGCACATACATGTACATTAAAGGCCCATTGTACAGTCTGTACTACTTGTAGCTACTTGCTCCCTCTATATATAGAAAACAATGCTTAATCAGTGACCAGTTCCCCCATGATCCTCTTTTTCTTATGTTAATTGAGAGCTGAGTTTAATAATGAGATAGCCACCTGTCAGTGACCACATTGGGTGGTCTAATCCCTCCTGGCCAAACAAGTACAGATGAGCTTTAAAGCATGTGCTAAATTTCTTGATTAGGTTAATTCTTACATTAGTTACATGTAAATATATGTATTTACACATGTTCTTCATATCTACATGTACGTATAAAGTTCATTTATCATTTTGATGTTATATCCTTATAATGATTTGTACATTGTATGTACATGTACATGTGTATACATGTACATGTATGTACGTTTTTAACATTTGTACAATGTACATTATTGTATTTCTTGCTCAATACAGGCACTGGCTAAGACAAAAAAGATAATAAACCATTCAATTCAATTCAAAGGCAAGGATTAAGATACTTGTACGTGTACCTTGGGTAATAAAATGTAAATTGCTGAATCAAAAAGCGATCAGAAACCCATCATTTCCCCTTCACTTTTGAGGCCCAAATCGATGAAAAGTAATTTTCTAATTCCAGGATTGCCTTTTTGCTCAACACGCAGAATCTACAGTAATAAATCATGAGCAGTAGGGCTGATCAAAAATGAATTAGTTTTGTCAGCCGCTCCTCAATCATAATACCTCGAGCCAGAGCCATCGGGTGAGAGAACAAGCAGAGAATGGGACGAGAATAGCGAGAGAATGAGGAGAAAATGAGCCAAAAGCGAGAGTGGGTTTTCCTGTTTTGTGTGTATGAGCGACAGAGCGTAATAGAACTGGACTTGATGAATAGGGGTTTCGTCGTATGAGCGCTCTCTCGTAAATTAGGTGTGTTCGATAGAAGAGGGGAGAATGGAAGCGCTAGGAGATCATCCATACATGTACATACATGGGGTGATTATCAAATGGGGTGATTATCAAATGTAGTCATGTAAATGTCCATAATTAGAAGGCCTTTTACTTATACAGTACAAAAAAGGGCATTAATCATTGTGTGTGAAAGTTAAATATCAAATGTCATTTAGCCTTTAACGGAGTACTTACGATTGCAAGGAGAATAGAACTGAATGGAAACAACTTTTCAAATCAGTGCGAGCACGCTCAACAACACGTAGTCATTGTCTTCCGATTCAACTACCAAGACAATTGTTTAATACAGTGTGGCCAATACTATACATTTAACCTACATGTACATGTATAAATGCACCTCTTTAAATTTGGGGAGTCTGGAGACTGGAGCCAATATTTGGGGGTTTATGAGTACGGAACGGTCTGGACCCCTTAGCATCCAGCACTGCCTACCTAAAACAAATCAAATATCAAGTCCTAACCCCTTCTATTTAGCAAAATAATGTTGAGAGCATAAATGTAGCCAGGGAAAATATTGGGACATTGTTTCACTTAACCTTCATTACAGCATCGAGCGCTGCCTACCTACAGGTAAAACAAATCAAATATCAAGCCTTAACCTTTCCTATTCAACAAAATAAAGTTGAGAGCAAATGTCGCCAGTTCAATGAGATCTTGATGAAGTTGTAGTTATGAAGGTTTCATGAAACGCTGCCCTGGGCCCTGTTTCATAAAACTTGTTATCGATATGCTGAATATCTATGTCTAATTTGCTCTCAGCCAATCAAATGCCACAATTTCAGTAGCTTATAACAGTTACCCTAACTTACTATTGATAACAATTTTTGATGTAACAGGGTCCAGATAACCATTTAGACACTTACCTAGTTCTGGAGGGTCTACCCTGTAAGTATCTTCGTTTATCCTGAGAGAAAATGGATTCCTCATCAATACATCTATACTCGTTGATCTGGCCACCTTTACATCATCTGAAGATAGAGAAAATAAGAAGGAAAGATATTGAAAGGCATATACATTGTACAACGGGGAAAAGAGAAGAGAGAGAGAGGGAGAGGGAGGGGGAGGGGGAGAGAGGGAGGGGAGAGAGAGGGAGGGGAGAGAGAGGGAGAGAGAGAGAGAGAGAGAGAGAGAGAGAAACAAACAAAGAAGAATTATAGATAGATACAGAGAGAGAGTTAGAGAAAGATTTCTTTCTACATAAACGCAACAATACCAGCCATTTTTACTGCTACATGTACAGTATATCAAAGTTTGAAACAAAGAGTGTAATTAAAATATATCAACTTTGGTATCAAAAGATTTTGCCAGGCCCAGCTGAAATGAACAATGTATGCACTAAAGAAATTTAAAAATCATGAATCTAAGTAAGATATGAACTTGTTTGTTTAGAAAAGTAACAGATTTACTCAACCAAAAATGGTGGTTAAAGTAGTAAAAATGTTTAATCCATATACATGTACATGTACAGGTTGTATAACAAAATTAAGATATGTAAAAAGCATTACCTATGTATACAGTATAACAATCAAATAGGACATGAACCTAATACATTCCCTTTTTAAACTAAAAGACTCACTCATATTTTTAAATCAAATTATAACAATGTACAAAGTAGATAACATCCAAATAAGATATGAACGTAGTTACTTTTTATATCTAGAAATGAAGAAAACAAATCACTCATAAAAGTGCAATACTCACATTACATATAAATAAGATAATATATACACTATATGAATATTGTAATTATTTTCAAAGCATATGACTACTTATGTATTTTATTTAGCTCAAATTGTAAAAATATACAAAATAAGGATAGTTTCAGTTTTTGATATAAGATCTGGCGATTACTCTGGGGTCAATGATAAACACTAACCAAACTCAGCTCTCAACTAACATAAGAAAAAGAGGATCATGGGGGACCAACAGACACCGATTGGGGAAGTTTTTTATATAGAGGGAGCATGTAGCTTAAAGTAGGACAGTGGGGCTTTAAACCTTGGACTAAACACCTCAACCTAACCCTAAACCTATCAAAGCCCCATCACATAATTAAGTTCTCTAAACCTTATTCTGTATCTCTGATGAAATAAAAGCCTAGAGATGTCGCCTGAGCAGATGCCTGATCACATTATTCATCAACGAGTTACCATGACCTTCGTGCCAGATGGTAGTGTACTTTGGTTTGAACGTTAGAGCTTCGCCAGACAGACATACTACACAATCCACGCAAATGATTACCCTATGTGAAGAATTCATCAAGTAATCTCACTGTATACATTAGAAATCAATTTTGTATAGATGTATGAGGCTTTATGATAATGTCTAGCCAATTGTGGTACAGTGTTGCCTCATTAAAAGTGATGGTTTTCTATTATCTTTTGAGCTCTGATGCTAAGAACGTCACACGACAGGGGAGCTGAATACAGTTTATAAAGTGCTTAGAGACTTCGGTGGAAAGCACTCTTAATGCACTGTTTGATTATTTATATTGTTTTTATCATTATTATTATCATATTATTATATTATTATCATATTATTATTATATTATTATTATTATTATTATATTATATTATCATTATACATTATTATTTTGAAAAAAAATCTACATTCCTGAAATCCATTTGGCAGTCTATTATAAACAATACAATAATGACGAGAAGAAAATGTCAAGCCTTCAATAGAACCCATATATTACTGAGCAAAACTGTGTAAACATTAACATCTGTAGTGGCATAACCTAATGACATATCTGAGGTGTTGTGATTTTCAGTAAATGTGATGTCTAATATGTATGTTGACTTCAATATATTTATATTTTGTCGGTCCAAATATTAACCTTTCTCCTGTAAAAGGCAATAAGGAATTAATTTTAGCCAGTTTGTCATGAAATGCATTTCAATTCATACTAGAATCACGGATGAGCCGTAATGTTACAGTATGTTTTATTTCAAGTCACACACCATAGAGCACACAATGGGTCTCATCCATACCAACACTATGCATACTGAGTGCAAACAGACACGAGAGTGCCCCGCTCACGTAACATACCATCATTGTAGATTGCGACGGTCTCGATCCCCCCATCTTCATTCTTGAGATGCCGGAGGAAGTCACCCACCGTCTCCGTGACCGGTTTGAGGGTAAACTGACACCTCTCTCTCCTAGAAGGGAGGGGTACCAAGAGGGTCGGGAGCCCGTTCTGGTAGTCACACACTACGCCATCTGTATCAGGAAGAAGGAGAAACATAGAAAAATATATTATACTATTCAAGAGAAAATACTTAATACTGAGGAATAAAAACATGAAACTGTGTTTTAAAAAATTAAAAATTAACTGTTCACTGTTCAGCACAATATACACACAATTCAAAAGATCACTCTGTACAATGTAACATGGTGTTGTGCACATGTAGATGTATGCATGGGAGAAAGAGTCATAAATATCATTAAAAACTACCCAGTATCATAATCGGGAGAAAAAAATACATGAAATCGTAAGTATATGGTACTTAATAATTTTTACTGAAATACTGTAAAACTACATACATTTGAATTAAAACAAACAAATCTGTAGATTACATATTCAGCCAGAGGGGTCTTAAGTTTCAACTCTGCATTATATTGAACAGCCTTTAGGCTCTTATAGGGTGCAGATGATCATATAAACATATAAACTTGTTATATGTTTATAAACCTATTTACTTGTTGCACTTTTGGGGCTTGGTGAGTATTTTTGGTAAAAGAAATAACATTTTTAAGACATCATGAAACTAATCTTTCGGTGTACACTTTATACATTATGTGCTCTTTGAAGAGCAATCTTCCTTTATTTTAGTCAACTTTTTTACATGATTTGATAACAATTAGGACATGCATCTGTTAGACAGTATTCCACCTGTGTCAAATCATTCTTCACATCATCCCTCTTTGCCACAGAAAAATGAGGTGCATGTATTGATGGTTAATGATTATAAATTCCATATGGAATGGTTTGATCGAATAGAACAATGGGAACGCATGAAATGAAAACTAACATCATTGCCTTAAAACCTGTGAAGAGTGTGCCTGTAACAACAATCTTCTCTTCAACCCTGTTTACACTTTCCCTTTAGCTGTCATCAGAGAAGTGCACCCCTCCAGCCAGATCCAATACGCTTCAATGCAATAGATCATATTCTAATGATTACATTTTAAATGTCAGAATATGAAGGTCCTCAATCTTTCAAGACACCAAAGAGATCATGTACAAGACACGACTTGGACTATGCTCATTTTAAGGATGTACAGCAATCTAGACCTAGGAAATCGATGAGATATTATTGGATTTTTTTTTGTCTTGCCCTGTTGCAAGATTCAATACCATTCCTTGAAATAAATCGTATTCTAATAACTGGTTTATAAATGTCAGTGTATGATCAAAGTCTGTATCTTTTAAGACACCAGATAAACTTCCAGACATGAATTGAAATCTGCTGATTTTGAGGCTGTACATCAATCTAGACCGAGGCAATTGAAGAAATATGATTGGAAAATTTGTTGTCTTCCCTATTGCAGGATTCAATACATTTTTGCAATAGATCTTAGTTTAATGACCAATTTTTAAATGTCACAGCGGGAAAGAAGTATAAATCTTTGAGGAAACAAAGATCATCTTCCAGACATGACTTGAACTCTGCTCATTTTAAAGGGATCGTTTAACAATGTTAAATCTGAGATACACGGCCCTTCGTGTTATCAGTGTCTGTGATGTGGGGTAATATTGAAGCCCTAAAAAAATCACGCTTTTAAATGATCAAGAAGTGCCTCAAAAAAGTAAACATCTTTGAGTGACCGGTTTTACCATACTCGTTTTCCCCAATAGACTGTAGTGTTATGAAAACCGTTCAGCGAACGGTTTTCAAAATTTGTAATTCCAATCATAAATATCTTGATAATCAGACAGGCGATCGGCTTGTAAAAGTCATGGGGTTCCTGACTGACCTACAGGTTTATAATTACCATTGCAGCATGAGCTAAATCCAGAACTTTGTTTCAGAATCTGAGACAAAGTTACCGGATCCCTTTAAGGATGAACGGCAATCTATGAATTTATACCGAGGCAATCGATGAGATATTATTGGAGAAATTTTTCGTCTTGCCCTGTTGCAAAATTCTATACACTTTGTTTGCAATGTACAGTGTAGATCTCATTTTAATGACTAGTTTCTAAATGTCATTGTGGGAAAGAAGTATACATATTTCAAGACTCAAAGATAATCTTCCAGACATGGCATGAACTCTGCTGATTTAAAGGAGTACATGCAATCTAGACCAAGGAAATTGATGATACTGTATACATGTAAGTGTATATCATTTCAAAAATTCTTGTCTTGCCCTGTTACAAGACTCAATACCCTTTCTTGCAATATATCTTATTATAATAACCGGGTTTTAATGTCAGAATATGAAAGAAGCCTCCATCTTTCAAGGCACACAGATAATCTTTCAAGACACAAAGATCATCTTTAATCTTCCAGACATGACTTGAACTCTGCTGATTTAAAGGAGTACAGGCAATCTAGACCAAGGAAATTGATGATACTGTATAAGTGTATATCATTTCAAAAATTCTTGTCTTGCCCTGTTACAAGACTCAATACCCTTTCTTGCAATATATCTTATTATAATAACCGGGTTTTAATGTCAGAATATGAAAGAAGCCTCCATCTTTCAAGGCACACAGATAATCTTTCAAGACACAAAGATCATCTTTAATCTTCCAGACATGACTTGAACTCTGTTCATTTTAAGGAGTACAGGCAATCTAGACCAAGGAAATTGATGAAACATGTATGATGTATATCTTTTGAGAAATTCTCGTCTTGCCCTGTTACAAGATTCAATACCCTTTCTTGCAATGTATCTTATTATAATAACTGGGTTTTAATGTCAGAATATAAAAGAAGCCTACATCTTTCAAGACACAAAGGTCATCTTCCAGACATGACATTGGCTAAGGAGTATGTACAAGGCAATCTAGTTAGACGTAGGCAATTGATGACATTTTATTGGAGCAACTCTCGTCTTGCCCTGTTGCGAGATTTAATACCCTTTTTTGCAATAGATCTTTAATACTCTAATACATGTAACAGGTTTTTAAATGTCAAAATATTAAAGAAGCATCCATCTTGCAAGACACAAAGATAATCTTTTAAGACACAAGGATCATCTTCCAGACATTGGACTCTGCTCATGTTGAGGATGTACAGGCAATCTAGTTAGACGTAGGCAATTGATGACATTTTATTGGAGCAACTCTGGTCTTGCCCCGTTGCGAGATTCAATACCCTTTTTTTTGCGATAGATCTTTAATACTCTAATACATGTAACAGGTTTTTAAATGTCAAAATATGAAAGAAGCCTCTATCTTGCAAGACACAAAGATCATCTTCCAGACATGACATTGGACTCTGATCATTTTGAGGATGTACAGGCAATCTAAATAGATCTAGGCAATTGATGAAATTCTATTAGAGCAACTCTTGTCTTACCCTTGCGAGATTCAATACGTTTTTTTGCAATAGATCTTACTCTCATACATGTAACAGGTTTTTAAATGTCAAAATATGAAAGAAGCCTCTATCTTGCAAGACACAAAGATCATCTTCCAAACATGACATTGGACTCTGCTTATTTTGAAGATATACAGCCAATCTAGTAAGACCTTGGCAATTGACAAGATTTTATTGGAGCAACTCTCGACCTGCCCCGTTGCGAGATTCAATATCCTTATTTGCAATAGATCTTTACTGTATACTCTAATACATGTAACAGGTTTTTAAATGTCAACATATGAAAGAAGAATCCATCTTGCAAGACACTAAGATCATCTTCCAGACATGTTGTGACATTGGACTCTGCTCATTTTGAGGATGTACAGGCAATCTAGTAAGACCTCGGCAATTGACAAGATTTTATTGGAGCAACTCTCGTCTTACCCTTGCCCTGTCGCAAGATTCAATACACTTCTATTGCAATAGATTGTAATGAAGGGCTTCCAAATGTCAAACTGTCAAAGTCTCCTCTTCTCTCTCTCTCTCCTCCTCTATCTACCTCTCAAGACACAAGATCAATGTTCAAGATATGAAATTGGACTTTGCTCATTTCAAGGATGCAATCTAGACCACCGCAATTGGGAGGGACACTGTTGGGATGGTGATCAGAAAGGGAGTTACGTTGCAGAAGAGATGAAATCATCAATATTTTAAAACACTGGAGAGGAGAAGAGCAAACTTGAGAGAGAGAGAGAGAGAGAGTGGCAGTAAAGAAAGAGAAAGTGAGAGAATGAGAGAGAGAGAGAGAGAGAGGGGGGGGGCAGGGGCCAAACAATTGAGAGAGGTGGGAAAGATGAAGCAAGACATACAAGAGGAAGAAACAGGAGAGTGAATTTTCCTCTGAAATAATATTTGTATAGCGCATATCACAACGTGAAAAAGAAATAAAGTGATCAAGAGATAGCTTACAATGTTTGGCACCCTTCTCGTTATAGATCCATGCAGTGTTTTATGCTCATACAGTACATTGTACAGGTGTATATAAAAAAAAAAGTGCAATTACATATTAAAACCATCATGAATCAGGTCTTGGGTGAGAGAAAGGGGGATAGAAAGAGGGAAAAAAGAGGGAGAGAAAGAGGGAGAGGGAGAGAAAGAGGGAGAGAAAGGGGGAGAGAAAGGGGGAGAGAAAGGGGGAGAGAAAGGGGGAGAGAAAGAGGGAGAGAAAGAGGGAGAGAAAGAGGGAGAGAAAGAGGGAGAGAAAGAGGGAGAGAAAGAGGGAGAGAAAGAGGGAGAGAAAGAGGGAGAGAAAGAGGGAGAGAAAGGGGGAGAGAAAGGGGGAGAGAAAGGGGGAGAGAATGGGAGAGAAAGAGGGAGAGAAAGAGGGAGAGAAAGAGGGAGAGAAAGAGGGAGAGAAAGAGGGAGAGAAAGAGGGAGAGAAAGGGCGAGAGAAAGGGGGAGAGAAAGGGGGAGAGAAAGGGGGAGAGAAAGGGGGAGAGAAAGAGGGAGAGAAAGGGGGAGAGAAAGGGGGAGAGAAAGGGGGAGAGAAAGAGGGAGAGAAAGAGGGAGAGAAAGGGGGAGAGAAAGGGGGAGAGAAAGGGGAGAGAAAGGGGAGAGAAAGGGGGAGAGAAAGGGGGAGAGAAAGGGGAGAGAAAGAGGGAGAGAAAGAGGGAGAGAAAGAGGGAGAGAAAGAGGGAGAGAAAGAGGGAGAGAAAGAGGGAGAGAAAGAGGGAGAGAAAGAGGGAGAGAAAGAGGGAGAGAAAGAGGGAGAGAAAGAGGGAGAGAAAGAGGGAGAGAAAGAGGGAGAGAAAGAGGGAGAGAAAGAGGGAGAGAAAGGGCGAGAGAAAGGGCGAGAGAAAGGGGGAGAGAAAGGGGGAGAGAAAGGGGGAGAGAAAGAGGGAGAGAAAGGGGGAGAGAAAGGGGGAGAGAAAGGGGGAGAGAAAGAGGGAGAGAAAGAGGGAGAGAAAGGGGGAGAGAAAGAGGGAGAGAAAGGGGGAGAGAAAGAGGGAGAGAAAGAGGGAGAGAAAGGGGAGAGAAAGGGGGAGAGAAAGAGGGAGAGAAAGAGGGAGAGAAAGGGGGAGAGAAAGGGGGAGAGAAAGGGGAGAGAAAGGGGAGAGAAAGGGGGAGAGAAAGGGGGAGAGAAAGGGGAGAGAAAGAGGGAGAGAAAGAGGGAGAGAAAGAGGGAGAGAAAGAGGGAGAGAAAGAGGGAGAGAAAGGGGGAGAGAAAGAGGGAGAGAAAGGGGGAGAGAAAGGGGAGAGAAAGGGGGAGAGAAAGAGGGAGAGAAAGAGGGAGAGAAAAAGGGAGAGAAAGAGAGCAAGACAAAGGAAGAGACAGCGGGAGAGAAAGAAGGATGGTAAGATGGAAACAGGAAGAGGAAAAGGAAGAGGAAAAGAAAGAATAGAAAGATGGAGAGAAAGATAGACCTCGAGGGAGGATCGACTTGCATTACCGTACTTGCCACAATTCACATAGGTGTTAATAATGCAGGTACAATACAGTACATGCAAGAAAGTGAAAATTATTGGATCGCAAGGAATCCCTCGTTGATGGAGAGGAAAAAAGAGAGGGGAAGATTTTGCCGCCTTAGCTGTCATAATTCATGCTCTGGTGTTATGCACACTGTACACGCAGATAGTCTCTACAGTGAAAATTATCAGATCACCAGGAATCGGGCTTCAAGGGAGAGAAAAATAGATAAAGGAGAAGAGAGGGCAAGAGCTTGCCATCTTACACTGTAGCTGTCATAATTCACACACTGGTGATATGCACGTAAATGCAAGATCAAATTACAAGCGATATGGTCCCAATGGAGACTGCGCATCTACAATTACACAAGATTTACAATTCAAATGGGGGATGTGGGAATCCTTGGATACCGGGAATTGTTTTCTTCTATTCTACATTTTTATCATGATTTTTTCCCCCAGTAGCACTATTATGAAACATGTTCATAATAAAACATTGCTACATGTATGTTGTAGAGACTTTTCAAATTCGAACAAGCATGACATTTTGTTTTTCATCAGTCTAATCTACATTTCTCTCAACTCAAGAAACATGATTTAAACTTTAGAGTTGGATTATGTTGATTTAAGAAAGATTTGTCTCCTTTAAAGAAAAAAGAAGAATGTTAGGTTTAGAACTTTTATATCTTTGTTGCCTATTGTAGTTGAATTCACATTTCTATGAACCTGGAATGTTTTTTTTTCTTTCTAATTCTTACAATGAAAACGTTACCAAAAGTTAAGATACAGATTTTCGCTCACATGATTCTCCTCGCTTCCATGCTACATGTACCACATGCAGGGCACTGACGAGTGGTGCAAGCGCACTACTCACCAAATATTGGTACTGAGCAACTTTAACTTTTTTTCTTCTTTTTTCTCCAGTAGTAAAAAAAAAAATTGATGATTTTTCAAAATGGTGTTTGGGACGTGTAATCAGGTCTGCTGTGAAAAAAAAAAAAAAAATGGGATCGCTTCAGATGAATGAAAGACCAGACCAGTTATGGGATTTTCCCCAAACACTGCCGGAACATAAAGCTGCTTTAGCAAACAAAACATTCATTTGTAGCATTGTAGAAAAGTAAATTGACACAAGTATGTTTGATTGTGACATTCACTTGTCTCTTGAGTGGAGAGGAGAGCTACATTGTAGGGTTGAGGGCGTGTTGTGAATAGAATTCTGCAAAAGGTGGCACTTAACAAATTACATGTAAGCTGTGGTATTATTGACACGATCGAGGTACTACATTTAGATATCAGCCTACATTAGCTCTATGTTTGTCGGAAGTACACTCTTGTAAAGGTTCGTTCACATAAGATGGGGTAAATGGTGGTGGTTATTTTTTGTAATGACATTTTAAAAGCATCATGCTTCATATTTTTAATAAATACCAAATAAATGAAAAAATAAATAAATTCTTGAACAGAAGAATTCAAGCAGCAGAAATGTAGTTCTTAAGAAGAATTCTTAAGATTAGTTGGACTGACAGGATATCAAACGAAGAAGTGCTCAATAAGGAATGTGTCAACAGATCCTGTCTTAAAGGGATCCGGTAACTTTGTCCCAGATTCTGAAACAAAATCCTGGATAATTTAGCTCATACTGCAATAATAATTATGAACCTTTAGGTCAGTCAGGAACCCCTAACAACCCTAATGTAGACCTGGAACAGACAAGGCACCTTGCAAGCAATAACACAAAGATCAAGACATTAAAGTTCATGGAGGAGTCAGCAAAACCTTAGTTGCCCACATCTGCAGTTGTCGTTTCCTTTAGCCAATTATTTACTTCCAAAAGAACCAAAACAAACAAATAAAATAAACAACAAAATTACAATGGAGCGCATTTTCCCCCTTGTCACATGTGAACAAGACACCAATTGCAATTTAGTTGTAACAATCCAGGCACGGGGCTAGGGTATAATTATCGGTGCGAAAGCTTTCGTCCTTGAAGCCTAATTTGCATAAAGT
Organism: Strongylocentrotus droebachiensis; assembly: GCA_035222895.1. NCBI lineage: Eukaryota > Metazoa > Echinodermata > Echinoidea > Camarodonta > Strongylocentrotidae > Strongylocentrotus > Strongylocentrotus droebachiensis. Next base: position 26,965 of record JAVYIG010013463.1, read on the forward strand.
AAACAACTTGTTTACTCCAAACCGCTACTAAAGAGACTTAGCAAAACTGTGAGATCTCGCTTTAGAAACCACCAAATGAAATGATTGAAATGTCAAATTGAAGAAGAAGAGTTGTTCTAACTCATTATGATTGCAGTTAGTAGTTAAATCTCGTTTTAATATGCAAAAACTGGGCAAAACGAAGCGCCATTTTTTTTTTTTTTTTGGCTGAAAATATTGCATTATATTTCATATTTTCCGTCTAGACGCCAGGCCAATACTTTCGTAAATGATAAATAAAAATATATCAAAGCTCTCCTCGAAATTTCTGTTCATAACTATTTTTTCCAGGGATATCACGGGAATCAAACGAAGGCAATGTCATCGACGACCAATGGCGAAACGTTCGCGTAAGCTTAAGTCCAGTCCCATCTATAGGGTTACATGCATGATGGTTACCTCTCGCGGGTAGTCCTTTGTGTAGAGTAATACGTACGTGCGTGGACGCGCGCGTGCAGGGCTGAGTGAGCTGGACTCGGTGTGTATGGTTTGATCAACTCCTTGCATCTTTTGATAAAAATATGTCGACTTTTGTTTTAGCCAAACATGAATTCTAAACATGCATTGTTAGGGTACTGTGAAGATATGTGGTCGATCGAGTTGGTGAAGTACAGTTAAACCCGAGTATACCGACGCAACCGAAACAGAAACAGATACAACTGTAACTTAGAGGTCACCGGACGTGGACTGCAGCAGCCACATCAGCCACATTCAAGAATTAGGCTCCCCGGCCCTCACCCCCGATGTGTATATAATATACAAAGTAGTGATAGATGAAAGATATGAGTTGATATGTATATATATCTATATATATATATATATTTATAAGGGGGGGCGAAAATGAGTGAGGGGTTCTGATTAATTTTTTGACATCATTCTGCAACATACATGGCAAAAATTGTACACTTTTCTCTCTCACCATTTATTATTATTATTTTTTTTTTTTTTTTTTTGGGGGGGGGGGGGGGGGGGCTTCCGTATTTCATAAATTTCTCGCGATTTGATAATTTTCTTGTCTATGTCATTTTGCCTTGAGTATTTCACTATAATTCATCCCTTGAGCTGTGAATACAAATTTATTGAAATCAAATACATTTTAAATTCAAGCTAGTGTCCATAACTCTGTATATTTGTCTAAAATGTATATCCCGTGTTAATGTTTAGACGTAACATCGATTTAATGGAATAAAAAGTAATGTTAAATAAAAGATGTAATGTGTATACATTTATATAATTATATATATATATATTAGGAGGGGGTCAGAAATTAGTGAGGGGTTCGGGTTAATTTGTTGAAATCATTCTGCAACATACATGCAAATATTTCTCTTGTACTCTTTTCTCTCTCGCCACTTTATTGTTTGGGGTGGGGGGGGGGGGGGGTATTCCATATTTCATGAATTTCTCGTGTTTTTATGTTTATGATATGTTTATGTCATTTGTCTTGTGAGTTTCACTGTAATTCATCCCTTGAGCTGAGCTGTGAATATAAATTTATTGCAATAAAATACATATTAAATTCAATTTAGTGTCCATAACTCAGTCTACTTGTTTAAAATGTATATCCCATGATTGTGGGTGTGTTTCAGCTCAGACCTTATTTTTTTAAAGCACTAAAATGATGAATAATAAATCAGGTTTTTAATATAACACCACCACATCCATCAACATGCTACACAGTACACATTAAAAGAAAAGTTTATGGAAAATTATTTTAAAAGGTAAAGCATTCTCTTTAATAATCCTTTGTTAGCATAAACTGCTGAAAGGCATACATTTGAAAGTGATGAACATCGTAAACTCAGCCGACAAAACAAATAAAATAACTGATTAATATGACACACTGAATAGGTGCTACATAGCCGTATAAACAAATCATTTATCAATGATCTTCTTCATAATCAGGTTTGCTATTATACACATTTTCACAATGATCCCATGATATGCTAAAGATATGTTTACAGTTAAACATATCAATAATTTGAAGGTGGTTGTGACAGATCACATGACCGACCATATTCCCTACCATCGGTCTGAAAAGGGGGGAAAACATGGAGTAGGCTTACTGCAAAAATATATGTCTATTGATGCATAAAAGATAAAGAAGCTCCGTACCAAAAATGGCATTTGTACAACAACAAATCAATGTTATAAAATTATTTGGGGCTCCAAAAAGACGCCCCCGCCCCCCACTCCCTTACATTAATTTTTTGCCGGGGGCTCCTAGCCTTATATTGTTAAGTAAGTCCTAAGGAAGCCCTGTACCAAAAATGGTGCTTTTATCTGGCAAGTAACGATAATCGATACATTTTACGCTAAGCGACCTGACTATAATACAGTCTTTGCGAAGCACCAGCTTCAATGGCTCTTTTTTGTTGCTTGCATCCTTGCTTCTGGCAGAATGTGTCAGGGACTGTCATCAGGGAGGACGAGAAGAGCCTGGGAGAGGTACAAAATGTAACAGAAGAGGAGACGAATAGGCCATACAGGGCTCTTCTTCGGTGCCAGTAATCCTGTAAAGAAAAAAAAGAAAATACAACTCAACTATTATATGTATTGTAATAACAACTATTATCATACTTGAAATTTAAATTTAAAAACTTGGTTATTCCTTGTTACATGTATGATATTGATAATAAATCTGACGTCATTAGAGTATTACAGTTAGGCCCATTCCACCATTGTAGACATTTTAACTCGGTGGGATTTTTCTCTCTCCTTTCAACCCTCCCTCCCCCCCCCCCCAAAAAAAAAAGTTATTAAAAAGGTTTCTATTACGTTTATTTAAAAAGGAACTGCAAACACTATTCATGGCCATCATGGGCATACATTAAAAATTTCCCAACTCTCTAAAAGGATGTGTTTACAAAACACAAATTCAGTGAGGACTGAGGAGTAAGGGACCCTCATTATGCATTCAGGATAATATAAAAGATATAATTTATAAAGTCACCAGTTTGCCAACTTTTCATGGCACTGTTCATTACCATATCAGGGTAGTTGATAATATTTTTCTTTTGTTTAAACGTACATACATGTAGTTATTGTTTCACTGTTATAACTAATACTATTTTCATAATTTTTACAAAAGTTCTGTAGCAGCAAACTATTTTAGTCATATCAAGAATATTATGTAAGATTTTATGTATCGCTCAAATGAATTCTTACCCGACTTGAATTCCCTATTGCTTAGTCGTGAAAAATGAAGGGGAAAGTTTCATCAGCCGCGTACATGAAGGTAGACATCATGGTCTGCGATAAATCTCTGTTGGCACTTTGGTCCTCGAATATGCATAACTTTGTGTGTAAGTTTCCCCAGGTCCCAGGCAGGGAAAAGGAAAGAGCCTAGATACAGGCTTGTCCTGGGGATGGCTCTTCTTGGATGCACAGTGACTTGTCTGTTGGGGAAAAATAGAGAGCAAACTACATCAGATTCAGGACTCAGGATAGTGATTATGGAATTAATATGGACAAAGGTCCTACTCCTAGATCATTGCGCTATATATGGCGATATAATTAGACCTAATTTATTACCATGTCCAGACACACAAGTCACAATAAAAACATGCACAACGCCACAACCACCAGTATAAATTAAAAGCGAATTTTTCTTCTCAGTTTGCATTGGCTTGTGAGAGAAAACAAGATGGATTGCCCGAAATAATTAAGGTCTCTAATTTAATCAATGACCCATGGGCCTTACGACCACAAATAAAAACAATGTCGCTGGAGAAGAGTTTTGTGCAATATAATGGCCCTGCCAACTTAGAGCTAGCTGCCAAAACCTTTGGAAACTTTATTATTATATATTGATCAGGCATCAAACGTCTCAATTCAATGCACAACAACCCACTGCATTGCACTGCATAGCATTGCACAACCACTCCAGCAAGAGAGTCAATGCGTATTGACCTTTTACGCTGCACTACGTGTAAAGAGGCAGCAATTGCAAACATGAATAGTCAATATACTTATTGCACACTAATGTACACAACGAATACGATGCGGCTGATCGGGAAGTTTGACAGTACACTCACGATTTTAATTTTCAAATTATTCTTTTTAATATCGGTAAGTTGAAAAAAATTGTATTTTACTGCTATTTAAGTGTCATCAATTGTCACAAAATTACCGATTTTTAGTGAAATTAGTTGAGTTTTGCACAGTGGTGTTTGAAATATTGAGAATCAATAGAACAGTTTTTAATACACAGCCAGGATAGTACCGTACTGCAGATATGCGTGTGCACAACCGGCCGTGTTGATGCGAAGCAACTGTGCTCGGAGAACCCTAAATGAGCATGTAAGCATTTATAATGACGAAGGTAAGGGCTATTATCAATTATGTTTGTAATAAAATAATCAAAAGCATAATTCAGGAAGAAAAAAGGGTGAAAATTAGGTCTAAACTTACGTGCTAAAACGTTCTGCAGCGTGAAAACAATCACCGTTCAGTGCTAGTGTACAGCTGGCTGAGCGCTGGCAGACGGCCCGTGATGCGAACAGCGCATGCGCAAACAGCGTCGATTCTGTCGTCTATAGTTTTAGCTCCCAGTCTTTTCATGAATCTTTCCCCAGTTTTGAAAGCAGTTTTACACGAAACTACTAATGACGCCATCTCGAAACTTCGCAGAGAGTGAGACTGGAGTTTAAAGTCTAGTAAAATGTTAATCGATTAGATTTTTATACCGTCGCAGACTTATCACGGGAATCAAACGAAGCCTCTTTTCACAGACCTCTGAAACAGGAAAATACCCATATCTTTAAAAATACATTACAGTTTGGAATGAAAATTCATTTGAAGAATAATATCATGATTTTGTATGTGCTGTGAAATTTTTATGAACTTTAAAGCTAAAATAAGGGAGTTACGCGAATGTGAATTTTGGACGAATTTTGCTCCTCTGTTCGAACAGGGCCTTGATAGCCGTTACGAATTCAAAAGCTTTTACGACTTTTCGGGGTTTTAATTGCACCGTGGCCCTACGCCTGAATCTGTAAATCTAGGTCAAGCTTCTAGGCGCAAACTATTAAAGTGGAGGAGTCTAGCTCTGCTGTAACCTATGGCATTTCCGGACATGAACAAATTTTGCCAATTTACATATAGCGTTCGTTCGTACCAAGACCAATTATCACTTACAAGCTGAAATGCAAATACTGCATGCAAGGATACATGTTGTATGTACTGTGCCAACATTTACTTTGCAGAGTATTATTCAAGTGTCTCCACAATCGTACAGCATGTAGGCCCACAAGTACAGTTATCAACTGAAATATATTCATAATGTACCCTTGAAAATTTGATGTTTTTTGTGTGTACAATGTAAATCAAAAATTAAAGGTGGACTGGTTGAATTCTCAAGAGAAATAATCGGGACAAATCAGTTTTTGACATATTTAAAGAGATTACAAAACCTGGTATTAAGGGTATAGATAATTCAGAGAAATTTTGGCTCTATTTTTATAAACTGTAGACAGGTGGTTAGACCTACCTGATTATTTATCTTTTTTAATCATTGTATTATGCATGTGATTGTTAGCAAATCAAAAAAAAAATTTTTTTTTAAATCTACATTCGAAGCACCTCGGGACCAAAAGTGTGTCGGTATCGGAATTACGGCAGAAAAATTGGGTATTTTTTTCAATCATTTTGAAAAGAATTTCTCTGAAATCTGCATACCAGTACTACTGTACAGCTTCATCATTTTACATGTACATTATTAGAGAAATGCTTTGCAGAATTAGTATGATGAACTTCATAAGTGCATGATAAGGCTACAAGCAGTCTCCGCTAGCAGAAAATCATCTACCAGCGCGACTCAGTTTGATTACGATTCTCTGGTCGTTGGCCGTTGATTGATATAACATGTTAATCATGAGAAGTCAAGGGCATGAAGACTAATTGCATTCCAATCCATTTCACATCGATCTATATCAAAATTTGAACATTGTACATGTACATGTACAGTAAATGAAGCAAGGTCGCAAATGCTTGCCTACATTAAATTTATGGGTTGCTTCAGTTTTCCTACATGTATAGTGTACTGGTACGTTATTCATTGCGTTGCATTATTAGTATTCTGCAAGCACAGGTAAACCTGTACATGTAGACTTTGAATTATTAAGTTGATCATATTTTAAGCTGAAGGCCTGCATCCCTGAATATAATAACGTCTGTCTCAGTGAACTGTGCATGAACCTTCCGGTGTCTCAGACAACCCAAATACATATATCCACACATTTCCAAAAGCTTCCTTTTCCAAATCCGCATCAGAATAATTTCTGCAAAACAGGTTTAATAATTCATTTGTGATTTATGTGTACATTAGCCTGTTGAGCTAGACTTTCAAGCAATCTAAATTGGCAAAACAAAAAATGATGCTGATTTCGATCAAAGCGATTATAATGATTGATATTATATGACAACCATTCCACCCCCCCCCCCCAAAAAAAAAAAAAAAATAAATAAATAAAATAAATAAATAAAATAATAAAAAAAATAAATAAATAAATGAATTTAGAGACTTAAGCCTGATTCTTTTCAATACATACCTGTACATGTATAGTTCAATCATAATTTTATGTGCAGGACCTCGAAAGCACTGAACAGCGACCAGTGTACAAATGACTTCTGTTCAAGCTCTTTTTTATTAAAAAAGTCTTATTTCCTCTTAGCAATTTCAATACATTGTACATATTTGTTTGCTTTATTTCATTATCATTGTTGTTGTTGTGAAGGGGGTGGGGTAAGAAAAAGTGTGTGATTGTAATTCTGATTGCTCCCATGAGCATTTCACATCGGCCAGGCAAGTTCAAGTTCATTTTATTCAAAACCACACAAAACATCAGATAAACTTTTACATAAAAAAAGAGACTAATAATAGTACATTCCGGTAATCAACATATAATTTGATAAAATGAATGGTTTTAGGACCCCTTTAGAAGCTAAGCTTGTGAGCGGGGGCCCTATAGGCAGGATGAAACTTGTCAACCGTCTAATGTAGACCTGAGATGTTGTGACAGTGTACTGTATATCACTTTCAGTATCAATACTACATGTAATATTGGCTACCTTTTCTTCAGACTGGCCTGCCAAAGACACACAGAGCGTGCAAGGGCTTTGAAGCATAGCTGCTTGTTTTTCGGCTCTGCCGCTCTTTAGTCTAGATGTGTGAATGTGTACACCTTACTGCATTGTCGATCATATCAAAGACGCTTGGTCATATAATTACCCATTTGTCATTTCCTTATTAAAGTGATTACATGTAAAACTAAAAATCATAACTCTGTTTATCATCTGCTCTGACTACTCAGAGCAAGAAGAGTGTGTTAGGTACATGTACATACATGTACACATGTACATGTATATCTGACCCTTGACGTCATCATTTATCAGACTCTCCTAAAACTATACACCAATCTGATCTATACGTACAGTGTTGTATATGCTTCTAGCAACACTTGGATATATCAGAGAGGTAATTTCCTTTTAAAAAAGAAAAGACAATAATTCAGTCTGCCAGCTACTTGCAATGTACTGTACATGTAGAATCCCCCGGGTAATTCTGTAATGCAATGGACTATGAAATTATGCTTCTCAGTTCGTGCGTCTACATTTCCCCCAAGATTTGACTTACACCACCCATCAAAGACAATTTCCTTTTCAAAGGCATTTCCTACATTTATGGCTTTGATGCCAAGTACATGTAATATGATTGATTCCAAGTCAGCATATTTTTGATTGATGTTTTCATGTATGGCTAAAGATAAAGTTGAGTTCTGGCCATGAGATTACATTGTGCAAGAGACTACATACTGTACATACCTGTAAGCAATGAACCAGTTTACTAACATTTTATGCATACTTTTTAAACAAAGGTTGTTCTTGACAACCTGAAAGCTTGTCTGACATAGCAACAAGTAATGTATACAGGCTGGATTCAAAGCATTAAATAACAGGTTAATGGAATAACTCGTCCCTAGGTCGCCAGGCAAGAAACATTCATAAATTTGTATATATGAGTATACAGTCTATTGGAAATGGGTCAAGAATTGAATTTTTTATATTTTATTCATTGGGATGATCAAAATGAAAAGAGATTGAGTCGGTCTTTGTGAAGATCAAATGAATGCACATACTGTTCATGTACATGTAGGAATCACAGGCATAGTACACCTGTACATGTATGGGACTATGTACACAGTTTGCATGATGTCGTGTACATTTATAGATACTGTCATGGACATGTAGCGCACATATCCACCACATGAGGTGCTCAAGGCTCTCCAACATTACCAAGGCTCTGCTAGGCTATCGATTCTGGTGCTCACAGCATTCAAGAAATTCATTCCTACGGGTACCCATTAAACATCTGTGGCAAATGTAGATCTTGCCAAAACTACAGGAATTTTATGCAAATTCAAAGGTGAAGGGCAAGAGTGGTGACACTACCCCAATCCATTCCCTGCTCCAATAGTGATACAACACCTTGCTTTTATGTACGTACTGCAAATGTATAAGAAGACACAGCAGACCTGGGTACAGATACATACATGTATACTCTACAGTACCTACAATGTAAATATTAAAGGCCAAATAACAATAATGTGTTTCTCGTCTGGACTTTTTAAAAAAGGAGGAGGTAGGGCATTATTATTTTTTGCAATTTTTGCAATTTTTTCCAAGACAGCTGTCATGCTAATTATACTGTAGCTGGCCAAGCCTATTTATTCACAGAAACATGTATTTTGCTATGTCACTGTACATGTACATGTATGTGAGTATATGATACAATATATAACAAAACAAATGATTGGTATCACTTTTTACAACGTACAGTATAAACAAAATGTGTATCACAGGCTTTTTTTTCTAAATAGTAAATAGTTTTAAAAAAGAGGCGGCGGCCAAAAAGGAGGCGGGCGGGAACAAGAAACACTTCATTTTTTTATTTGGCCTAACAGACTGGAAAAAATAAGTCAGCTACCGAAAATACAAATTAGCCTCTCCCGTACAAATTGATATATCATGTGCTCTTCAAATGACATAATTACAATAGAGAGTACCGGTACCTACAGACAGTATCATTGTACTTGACATCATACAAGTAGGCCAACTTACTAAACTCTCAATCTCTCATACAGCTGTTGAAATGCCGTTTCTAATTGTGCAGAGCAGTGTACAAACGTAGGGCCTACAGGTGTACATGTACAGTATGAACAAGTAGGCCGATATGTACATGTACAAATGTACATGTATACAATGACTACATGTACATGTACGTTTTGTTTCTACTAACCCTTAATTAAATAGTATACAGACATTGGGTCATTCCATGTCAAATCACCCAATGGTTTTAACCCGACCATTTTTGATTTTGATGAAACTTTGTGTACTTGTTGAGTGTGATCTCACAGCACCAAATCCCAAATTTTAGGTCAATCGGGTGAGGGGTTTGGGAGATAGGGCCCACCAAATTTTGAGATTTTTTTCAAAAATGGGGGTGGCGGGCCTACCTTTGAACCCTTGTATTTCGGGACCTAATGGGTCAATATTCACAAAATTTGTATTATTGGAAAGGGTATTCAATAAGGATTCCAAATCTGCCGCCATTTTGAAAATTTGTATATGTTGGGGTACTTTGACCTCTTGACCTAAGATTTGACCTTGAAATTGACCTTGTGGATCACGTAACCTTGACAACATTTTTCATGAAATGCAATCTCTGACATGTCCACTAAAACATATAAAAGTTTCAGAGGTATAATATTTTTTGTTTAGGAGCAATAAGGATTGAAAGTATCCATACTTACAGATATTCACAATAAACCCTATTATAATGTATACCCCTCACCCAATTGACCTAAAATTTTGGATTTGGTGCTGTGAGATCACACTTAACAAGTACACTAAGTTTCATCAAAATCAAAAATGGTCGGGTTCAGATTTTCAGATTTTTTGGGTGATTTGACATGGAATGACCCCATTACAGTTTATTTTCAAGACAAATTTTTGACGAACGCTTCTTTTCCATTGCTTATACAACATCAACTGCACTAAGGAAATTGATGAACCATTTTGTATAGGTACATTGTAGTCAAATAATTACGTATCTACAGATGTACACCTACAGTGTACACAGCTACAGCTACATGTACATGTATAGTTTTGTATACAATACATGTGTAAGTGATTAATTTGATCTGTCCGATCTGAATATCGTATAACCAAACGTTGTACAGGTGTGTACAGGTTAAGTGAAACTTGATATAGCAATATGCACTTTTTTAATATGAGCATTGTTTCAAATGAAAAACTTGATAAAGATTGAGTAACCCAGTCTTGTCTGAACGTTATCATACAAAAAATGCATTTACATGTATAACTGGACAGGACGACATGTAATTGTGAGCATGCAGTGATGATTGGCTAGCTGTCATGACCCTCTAAACACTAGTTCCTAGACACCATGTTTAAATATGATACGCCTTTTTGTGTATTACATGTACGTTCATTCTCCTACATGTACAATCATTGTACCTGCAAAACCTTTTAAAGCAAAAATTAGGAATCCCTCAAGGCCAAACTAGGAATACAGTCATTTTGTATGCATTTTACACAGAAAAGTTTTCAGAAATGGAGAGGAATCTAGGATTCATTGCAATAGTTTGAGGACCTAAAAGTACAAATAATTCCTCCAAAATAGAAATGGTTGACACTTGACAGCTACATACATGAACAATGATGATGCTTTAGACGTTTCTTTATGCGTTTCTTTAAACATGTGTAAACTTCCTTCAGCCTATAAAACAGGCTACAAGCAAAGTGCAACACTAAATCAAGGTAATTTGTATATATGGGTACCTAGTACTGTAGAAAGAACTTCCTCAAATGCTTGAGTGCCTGATAATTGAATGCTTGAGTACCCAATAATTGAAGCCCGAATAATATTACAAAAGTACATGTAAGACTGGTTTAATGATCTCTTCTCTGCCATTCTGAAGAGTTGTTCATGCAATGAGTGTAGATGCAAATTCGTACATGTAGAATATACACTGAGGTTTTCTTCGACAGAATCTTATCCTTATTGCGTCTCATCCCAAGTCACAATAGCTACATTGTACCTGTGCTTTTTATAGATATTTGTTCATATTTTATGGTTTATACGTGTATGTATTTTTACCTTTTTTAGTTTTTTATGTCATCATAAATTTATGCAAAGTAAACATGTATGGGTATGATCGTTGTACACTGTGAGTATAAAGAATGATTTTTTACTTGGTGGTCTGGACTCTGTAGATTTTGGCCTCACGTATTATCTGTATAAATATGTCTACCGCTATGCACAAAAATTGAAACCCGTTTTTTTTTTAAAACAATAATTTTGTACATGTACTGTACATGTATGTGTAGACTCCTCTGAATTCATGCTCGAGTCAGTGGAATCGTTAGACAATTGACATGTACAATGTATACATGTGTATCTTCTTCAAAATTGTATAATTCTACAAAGCCACTTCCAGAATTCAACCATTGACATTTGTGTTAAGAGGTCCTTGACTCCACAAATATATTCTACCACCTTTGAAGTGAAACTCACCTGCTCCATTCAGTGAAGAATACATGAGTGCACTCTGTCTCCATGCCGGGCATATCACACTTGCATCCTGTTTAGGACAAGGTCAGACAATCAAGAATTAAGGTCAAATTTATCGTACTGTCCACAACAACGGATATGATTCTTTGTTTTTTAAAAGGTTAATTCAGGTTAGAGCTGGATGTGGAAGGAAAATCCATATCATTAAACGTAAACGAATGAAAGTGATCCTGTCTTTTTTTTAGCTTAGGACTTTACAATATATATATGTCTACAAATGTACATCCAATTTCATAGTCTAGCCAATCAGGCATCAACATGAAAATATTGGTTTGAAATTGCAGTCACTTTCATTCCCGAACTACACAAACAATTCTTCAAAAATACTATACATGTACATGCATACCTGCCAACATTTGAAAATGAGAATTAAATTTTTTTAGCAAGGTATGTCTTCAAAAATAAGAAATCTGTACCCTTAACAGGCGTTCGCACATGCAGCGGCAGTGTAACTGGCAATACGCGGTAAATCTGTGCAAAAAAGCAAATACAAATTCGCTGCTCGATCATGCGGCCCTTCAACGCACGCAATACGTGAACTCTCACATCGCGACATATATGATAAAACAAGCTTAATTTGGCTTAAGCAACAACAACAACCACAAAAAAAAAAAAAAAAAAAAAAAAAAAATCGAATTTTTTAAATCCGAGAATCTCCCACATTTTGGGGTCCTAAAAATTCAGAAAAACGGGATATTCCGGATTATTGGGGAGGGTTGGCAGGTATGGTACATACAATGTACAGTACATCATGTCGTCCCTATTTTCACGAAGTGACGGTAGTGAATGAAAATCGCATACACTTTGCGTTACGATGTTCCTCACTACCGTCACTTCGTGAAAACAGGGACGATGTGTAATAAATAATCATCAACATGATGATTACAAATTGTGTAAAGGAGCTGCAACTACACTACATGTATGTAATGTGCAAATGTAGAAATAATCGTAATATTAAATTTAAATAATCAAAATAATGTCTGTTGAGAGCCAGAAGCCTGAAAGGGCAGGGCATTACCGGTAACTGATTTATTTCTCTCATTTTCCTGCTTTTATTAAAACCAATTTATTATCAAGCTGGACTTCCCCTTTAATTTAGACCCTTCTGATTTTCAGCGGAGCAGATGATATTGCATGCTGTTCACTGTCCAGGTGGCTTAATTGTATTGAAAAAAGTTATTACACTATGGGATAATTGGAAAAGATGGCTTGTACATTGTCTTCTTTTACTGATTAAGAGAAGAGAAATAGTTGCTGATCTAATTGAAAGAGACAGGTATGTGGTTAATCATATTAGCGATGAGATCTGGTCTGCGCGCACTACACATTCTAACCACATGATTAATCACTTTAAGTTCAATGCTTCAAGCATCATTACGTGTAGATGGGCTGTCTCGAGCAAAAGCCATATTAAGTTCACAGCGTGCTGTGGGCTGTCAATGAAAATGGGGAGTGATGAGCAAGTTAGCTCTGGAAAGCTCTAAAATAGAAGCAATCTATAATTTTTTTTTTAAGGGTCTGGAAATCTCCCCAAAAATGCACTGGTTTAAAAAATAAAAAATAAAATAAAATAAAGAAAGAAAATTGATGAAGGGGAATTTATTTTCTAAATCTCCAGTGAAGAAGAAAAAAAAAAAACACCCAAAGTATGATTTGCAAGGAATGATAGAAATGGGGAGAAATAGTGCATTAAATCTTGGGGTGCACATTGTCATGACTGCATATTCAGGCTGCATAAAGACAATGATACATACTGTACATTGGGTCATTAGCCAAAATGGAGATTGGAGAAGCACTAGACCAAGAAAAATTGAATCTCGGTTCTTCTTCCTCATTTGTAATAAAATATTCCAGCACTATTTTCTCCAACTTGTGTTAATGTGCTCTACATTGTCATGTACATGAAGCATTGTTTTTGTTATTCTTCCTCAATCCGCAATACCCAGAAACCTGCAAGACATGAAACTTTGCAAATTTATAAAAGAGAGTGATTTCTTGGGAAGAAACTTCTGCAAATTTGCCAAAATACAGAGTTGTCAGTTTGTCAGGAGAGTTTTCATGAATCTGAAGTGCTGAACCAATCACAAAATTCAAGATCATTTCATGATCATAAAATTTGCTGGTTTTATAATTCTCCTTTATGAGATGTTCATCAATGACGATGAAAATGTGTATCCTTGGGCTTGTTTCTGAAAACCAACGACAGGACAGACATACAGTAACTTTATCCGCCAACTAAGAAGATGTCTTTGATCTTCCTAAACCGTTTCATGAAAAGCTTTAACTAGCTAGACATCTTGTGAAATCTATACTATCAGGGAGAAAAGGAGCCCATGACATAGCCTTAGTCGCAATTCCACCGGATTAAAAAAAAGGAAATTTAAAATAATTTTAGGAAAACTGCAATTATTTAAATTATTTAATCCGAGGGACAGAGTGTTTTCCACTTATTCATAGCTAGCATCAACAAGGTGAGGGGCATGTTAACACACAACACAGGCTTCAGTCATCCGCCTGGGTTGGATTCAAAATTTCGAACCCGGGATCTTTGGTTCGACAGGCAGATAATCTTTTTTTAAAATAATAATAATAAGAATAATAATATTAATAATCTTTTAAAGTCTACCGTACTCCAAATTTTATTAAACCGAAAATGGAAATTCTTTTTGCCCAATTGATGCTTTACCAACTGAGCCAACCCGCCTCCTTCGAGGATTTCACAATGTGGAAATAAACATGTAGACCTACATGTACATGTAGATCTACAATCAGTTTAGTTAAGTGGAAAAAGCCTTAGATATAATTATAAACATGGCATATTTTCATAAGACTTTCAAACATAAAAAACGATAACTCCCTGAATGAAGAAAGATCATAGCTGACTCCTGGAGGATTTCTTATCCTTTATTAAATGACATGCGCTGGCAATGCCCATCGACTAAAATTTTATGACAGAGATATGACAATGTCGGAAGCGACATTGTCAGGATGTTTTCCTTGATCTTGGTCAAAAGGGCTTCATGAAACTGATGTAGACTACTGACTACCATGACTAGATCTACTCAATCACCAATAAATCGCCAATAAACCAAAACACAACAACATACTACTACTAGCAGACAAGTAAATTCAATTTTTTAACACTGATTTAGTTTTACTTTATCATGTTTATGAAGAAGTGAAGAGTTATGTTTATGAAGAAGTGAAGAGTTATGAATATGAGTAATGGAGTTATGACAGTTTCGAGAAACGGTCCCTAGCATCACCAGCATCACTTTGCATACATATTTACAATTTAATGACAAAAGCATAAAAAAATAAAACAACAACAATTCATGTTTCAATGCCTCGCCCACGTCCACCAAAGCAAGATCGCCGAGCCGCAGACAGAGCTAGACGGGGCCGGAGACTGGCAAGTGAAGCTTGCTCGCTGGACGGGCTCTGGGGCAG
The DNA here is from genome assembly GCA_035222895.1 of Strongylocentrotus droebachiensis. Taxonomy (NCBI): domain Eukaryota; kingdom Metazoa; phylum Echinodermata; class Echinoidea; order Camarodonta; family Strongylocentrotidae; genus Strongylocentrotus; species Strongylocentrotus droebachiensis. Next base: position 42,110 of record JAVYIG010013463.1, read on the forward strand.
GGCTCGAGCCGCTGCCGTTGCCGCTCCCACTCCGCCCAACTTCCGACCGACCACACACAGTGCCTATTATTTACGTAGATACCGTTTATTAACAGGCATCAATAATTAGTAAACATTATAAATACCTTCTGTGATCCAAATTCCTTTCCTCTGAGTAAAATCCCTCTCTGATGCTGACATAATTGCACTCGAATTAAACTTCTGAACGCCATTTCTCTGACACAAATTTGGTCGCGTCGTCGGATCGGATTCTTGCCAAAATATCAGACCCTAATTATGGTGTCGCCGAAAAGTCAGATAAAGAATGAAAAACTTGTATAAGTTTCAAGTTTTATTTGTCTTCCAGAAATCATATGTAACAAAATATAATAGAAAAGAGTATTTGATCATAACAGTACAATGTAGAATAGAGAAAGATGAGGAGACCTTGGTTGAAGCACAGCTTTTTTAATCATAAAAGTGGTGTTTATACAATAATAAACAAATACAAAAAAAAAAGAGGAAATTATATGAAATGATAATTTTGAAATTAACTTGCTGTAGTCTATATATATTCCCGTTTAGAAATTATATATATCAAAACTGCATATTCTGAGATTTGCATGGTCGCAACTATCATGGAATGGCCTTAGGTGCTATTTGAAATATTTGAAATTTACCGGGAGCACCAGTAAATTTTGGATTTAATTCAATTTATCGAAGGCAGAAGTGTTTTATGGGCAATTTTTGTTAGTGCTTATAAATACATCCACAGGAACATCCAAATATATCAAAATTTTAAATAAGTACTATCCATTCAATTTTCAATATTTCTAAAACGTTGTAGTATCATTTAAAGGTACTCCCATTTGCAGGCCAAAAAATGAAAAGGTTAAATTCCAACGGCATTTGAAAGATAATACTAATTTAGAACTTCCCTAAAAAAAAAGGGGGGGGGAGCTTGAAAATGTCTTTAAGTGGGAAAATAACGATTACTAGTTGTCGAATCGTTTTAAGAGCTATTGAGCCGGGCTGATTTTCAGACCATTGTACCGAATGGTCGTACGTTTTATGCTGCACAAAGATTCAATCAGTTCAATGTTTGCCATTACAAGAAGTGGGTTATTGATGTAGACTGATGCTGATGTAACCTTTACAGCTCATTTTATTTATGTTATTACCAATGAAGAAAAGAGTCAGCCAGTCACTCAATAGTGTCTGACAGTGAAGTCTAGCAAGTTAACGGGTTGCTTGCATAATTTGAATATTAGGACACTGCTATACGTTTAAATTTCATAGGACATACATGAAACATTCTTAATTCCTGCAAAGTTCTACAGAATTTGATGTTGACAAAAGGGACATAGTATCTTTAAAGTAATATGATATTCAACAAAGTTTGAATTTTGAAATGTACAAACGATAGGCCTATATTTAGCTTTTTAATGATTAGGTCGGCACTCTAGATTTCTGTATACTAGGCCTATTACTGTTTCAACTGAAAACACGACCTAATATGCTCTCACCCCAACATGTATGACACCATGTCATGAAAATTCAGAGCCGTCGAGCAATTAACATTCAAAGTTTCAAGTTGCAGGGGAAGGGGAATCCCCTCTCCCCCCCCCCCCCCCCATCTGAGATTCGTGTCTGTTTGTCTGCTCTCTATTACAGTTTTCACCCAAATATATTCAAGCCCAAGCGCGTAGCCAGGATTTTATTTTAGGGGGGCGGTAGTGAGCACGCGAAGCGTGCGAATCACTTAAAGAGCGCGCGTAGCGCGCTCCCTAGGGGGTGGGTGCAGGGAGGGGGGAGTTTTGAAAGAAGACGATTCTTGTACCTTTCTCGACTCATAATCCTTGTCTGAATTCAGTCCGCCCCTCCTGCGCATAGCGCGGAAGCTTTGACGTATTATTAGACAAAGAAGATGATTCATTGTACCTTTCTCGACCCTTAATCCTTATCTGTATTCAGTCCCCCTCACGCGCTTGCGCGGAAGTTTTGACGTTTTATTAATTTATTAGAGAAAGAAGACGACTCGAAGTACCGTTCTCGACTCTTAATCCTTGTCTGAATTCAGTTCCCCCCCCCCCCCTTCTCCTGCGCGAAAGAAGACGATTCGTTAATTGTGCCTTTCCCGACCCTTAAATCTTATCTGTATTCAGTTCTAAGAGGGGGTGTTTCGAAGCGCGGAAGCTTTGACGTTTCATTAAATTATTAGAAAAAGAAAACGATTCGTTGTTCCGTTCTCGACTCTTAATCCTTAGTTTGAACTCAATTTTCCCCCATACGCGCGAAGCGCGGAAGCTTTGACGTTTCATTAAATTATAAGAGAAAGAAGACGATTCGTTGTACCGTTCTCGACTCCTTTTCCCCTTTTCTTCCTACGTCCTCTTCCTTTTTTTCTTCTCTTTCTCTCTCTTTTTTTTTTTTGGCCTGCGCTTTGGGGGGGGGGGGGGCGACCGCCCCCACCGCCCCCCCCCCTGGCTACGCGCCTGTTCAAGCCAAGTATTTCTAAACGACGTCCACCGGCCTGCTCCTGGATATCATGCTTTTGAAGCCTACCTCCTCCTGTTTTATTTTTCATCCTTCCTCTCTATCTCCCATTCCTTTCCTTTTCTGAATGTAACTAATTTATATTCTTTCTTTCTTACTTTCTTTCTTTCCATTCCTCTCTCCTCCTTTTCCATATCCGTCTACCCGCTCCCATCTTCTTAATAAGATTGAACTTTTAATATGTTAAAATTAATGTTAATATTCGAGGATTTATTCAGTATAATTTTGCATGATTGATGTATATATTTTGTTATTTGAAAATTATGATTGATAATTGGTACTTTTTGATTTTCATCTTGATTTGTATGTTCTTTGTATGTTTTATTTTGTAAACTGAATATTTGGGCTGCATGTTCGATTTTTTTTTCTCATAATAATCTGATTCAATCAGTACAAAACAAATGAACGCCATATCATGGTAACAAAGATGCATAGGTGCCCCTCCTGTGTGATGACACTCCTCTTCATTGTCATTGGCATTGTCGAGCTTGAGCGCTAGATTAAAGATACTATGTCCCTTTACCTTAAATTCTATAGGACTTTGCAGGAATTATGAATATGTCATGTATATCCTATCTGTGAAATTTAAACGTTAGCAGTGTCCTTATATTCAAATTATGCAAGAAAACCCGTTTACTTGCTTGCATGGGTGTCGATCCCGGGGGGGATGGGGGGATATATCCCCCCCCCCCAATAATTCACCATCAAAGAAAAACAAAATGAAGAGAAAAATTAATGATGAGAGCCCGATGAGAGTTATTACTCGCAAGATGACCATCAATATACACATTTTGCTATCTCATTTTCATTATGCATACATAATATACGAAGTAAATGAGACAACCGTATATGAGACAAGAATAAATTGAATTCTCGCTCATACGGCTTCATCAGGAATTTATGAATTTATTCAATTTGTTCAATCAACAGCATCATAGAAATGCAGTGCGCCAAATGCGAAGCGCAAAAGTAGCAATCTGCAATGCACATCAGACAATCCTGGACAGTGTAAACATAGATGAACTCTGTGACGAAATCGTGATGAGATCGGAGACAAAGAGAAAGCTTCCGCGCTTTGCGCGGGAGCGGGGAAAATGAATTCATACAAGGATTTAGAGTCAAGAATGGTACAACGAATCGTTTTCGTTCTTTAATAATCTAATGAAACGTCCGAGCTTTAGCGCTATGCGCGGAGGAAGGGGAACTTGTTTCAAACATTAAGGATTAAGAGTCGAGAATGGTACAACGAATCGTTTTCTTTCTTTAATAATCTAATTAAACGTCAAAGCTTCCGCGCTTCGCGCGGGAGCGGGGGAACTAAATTCAGACAAGAATTTAGAGTCGAGAACGGAACAACTAATCGTCTTCTTTCTCTCATAATTTAATGAAACGTCAAAGCTTCCGCGCTTCGCCCGGGAGGGGGGGGGGGGGCTGAATTCAGACAAGGATTAAGAGTCGAGAATGGTACAACAAATCGTTTTCTTTCTTTAATAATCTAATGAAACGTCAGTGCTTCCGCGCTATGCGCGGAGGAAGGGGAGCTTGTTTCAAACATTAAGGATTAAGAGTCGAGAATGGTACAACGAATCATTTTCTTTCTTGAATAATCTAATGAAACGTCAGTGCCTCCGCGCTACGCGCGGAGGAAGGCGAACTTCATTCAAACATTAAGGATTAAGAGTCGAGAACGGTACAACGAATCGTCTTCTTTCTTTAATTATCTAATGAAACGTCAGAGCTTCCGCACTTCGCGGGGGGGGGGAGAATTCAGACAAGGATCAAGAGTCGAGAACGGTCCAACGAATCGTCTTCTCTCTCTAATAATTTAATGAAACGTCAAAGCTTCCGAGCTTCGCTGGGGAGGGGGAAAACTCCGCCCCCCCCCCCCCCCTGCACCCAACCCCCGGGAACGCGCTTCGCGAGCTCACTACCACCCTCCTAAAATGAAATCCTGGCTACGCGCTTGGGGAGGGGGGTGTAACCTGCCACACGCTTCTACCTCTTGGTTGCTTTGATCCATTGCCAAACATATTTTGGCACCTTTCATCCCCCCCCCCCCCCCAACCACGGATACAAATCGACACCCTTGCTTGCTTGACTTCACTGTCAGACACTATTGTCAGTATTGAGTGACTGACTGGCTTTTTCTTCTTCTTTGGTAATAACATACATAAAATGAGCTGTAAAGGATTTGTCTACTACAATAACCAACCTTCTTGAAAATGGCCAAAATTAAACTGATTGAATCTTTGCGCAGCATAAAACGTACGACCATGCGGTACAATGGTCTGAAAATCAAGACTATTTACTTATTGGCTCTATAGCTCCTAAGTCGATTTGACAACTAATAGTCGTTATTTTCCCACTTAAAGACATTTTCAAGCCCCATTCTTTAAAGGCGAGTTCTAAATTAGTATTATCTTTCAAATGCCATTGGAATTTAACCCGTCATTGTGGGGGCCTGCAAAAGGGACACAGTACCTTTAAGGCTTTATGTTTTCTAAGTTGATTTAACGCTTTCTATGGCTCAAACTCTCTGCCCCTGGACCCTGCACTTGTTATTGATAACAAAGAACAAATTTGCTC
>JAVYIG010013464.1:0-47219 GCA_035222895.1 Strongylocentrotus droebachiensis
AGTGAATCACTTAAAGAGCGCTCAGTAGGGGATGTGGGTGATAGGCCTCTAAATTATTAGGAAAAGAAGACGATTTATTGTACCTTTCTCAACTGTTAATCCTTGTCTAAAAGAAGTTCCCCCCCCCCCTCCGGCGCGAAGCGCGAAAGCTTTGACGTTTCATTTAATTATTTTGAAAAGAAGACGATTTGCTGTACCGTTCCGACTGTTAATCCTTGTGTGAATTCAGTTTCTCCCCCACCCGCTCGAAGCGCGGAAGTTTTGGCGTTTCATTTAATTACTAGAGCAAGTAGACGATTCGTTGAACCTTGCTGGACTCTAAATCCTTGTCTGAATGAAGCTTCTCCCTCCGAGCGAAGCGCGGAAATTTTGACATTTCATGAAATTTTTAGAGAAAGAAGACGATTCGTTGTACCGTTCTCGACTCGTCTAAATGAAGTTTTCTCCTTCGCGCGAAGCCCGGAATTTTTGGAGTTTCAGCACAATATAGAGAAAGGAAGACAATTCGTCGTAGCGTTTTCGACTCTTATTACTCCCTATTCATCTGAACTCAGTTTCCCCCTCCCGCGAAGCGCAGAAGCTTTGACGTTACATTAAATTATTAGAAAAAAGAAGACGATTCGTTTGTACCGTTTTCGACTCTTAATGAGCCCTATTTGGTGTACTGTTTCCGACTCTTAATTCTCATCTGAAATCAGTTGTCCTCCTTCCGCGCGAAGGTTTTGACGTTTCCTTAAATCATTAGAGAAAGTAAACGATTCGTTGAACCGTGCTTGACTCTTAATCCTTGTCTGAATAAAGCTTCCCCCTCCCGCGCGAAGCGCGGAAGTTTTTACGTTTCATTAAATTATTAGAGAAAGAAGACGATTCGTTGTACCGTTTTCGACTCTTAATAAGCCCTAATTGTCTGAATTCAGTTTCCCCCTTTAGCGCGAAGCGCGGAAGCTTTGACGTTTCCTTCAAATATCAAAGAAAGAAGACGACTCGTTATACCGTTCTCGACTCGTCTAAATGTAGTTTTCCCCTTCCGCGATTTTTTTTCGGCGCTTCATCACAATATAGAGAAAGGAAGACGATTCGTCGTACCGTTGTTGACTCTTAAACCTTGTTTGAATTTAGTTTCCCCGAAAATTTTAAACCTCTGATTTCTTTAGCTGATATTATAGGAAAGTGAAACTTCGAGAAAATACAAGTATTGTAGTTGTAGTCACTCTCGAAGTCGTCACAGCGGATAAAAAGTCACAGTTGGTAGGGAAAAAATCTGGCCTGCCGACCGACAATATACATCTCACCGACTTCAGACTTCTGCATTGATATCGTACACAAGGATCGAGCAAGAATACCGACACAGCTGACCCGACATAGCAACATATTTACCCGTGTCTTCCTTGCTCCCTCGACGAGACGACTCCACCCAACAACCCCTTCTCTCTTTTACTCCCACTCCTCCTCTCTCAGGCTCTTACCTCTCCCCTCTCTCCTCTCTTTCACCCCGTTTCTTTTGTTTCCCTTTTACTCTTTTTTTTTTCTTTTTTTCCCCTTTTCTTTCTTTTCCTTTCTTTCCTCTCCTCGCTCTTTTTTTTTTCTCTTTCTTTCTTCTATTTTCTTTCCTTTCTCTTCCTTTCTTTCCTTTCTTTTCCTTTCTTTCTTCTCTTTTCCTTTTCCTTTTTTTATTTCTTTCCCTTTCCCTCTCTTTTTTTCCCTCCCCCTTTTCTCTTTTTTCCCGACGGCAGCGCAATTTTACCGACAATATCCTGACAGGTGGGGGGGTGTCGCACCCCTCATAGCCCCCCCCCCCCCGTCCCCCCCCCCCCTTTAGGCGACGCCCCTGCATGTCATATCTCGGCAGCATAGGCCACACCATGGCGGAAGTGGGCTTGCAGAGCTTTGGAGACAGGGTACGCCAAGGGATCTGTCATACATATGCAATCTTTGCATTTTCCTGTTCTCTTCGTGCTCAAATTCTTAATGCAGCTGCCCTCTCATTGGCGTGTTGATGTCAAACAGTTAAGTCAGATCATTTCACAACTACTTGACCAGGCATCAGGACAAAGTAGGACCGGGAAACTTTGAGTGCAGTACATCCGACAATTCAGTGTCTCTTCTGCAATGGTGAATTTGAGCTGAAAGGACAGGGGACTAGAAGCTCCATCTCAGCTGTGTGAGGAAAATGATACCACATTTCCATGCTGCAGGACATCTTCCCTATGCCGAATCTGGCAGGTTGTATTTACAACTGATGGAAGCCCTAGAGCAAACCATGCCAGGAAATGAATATACACACTTCGCAGAAAAGAGATACTTCACCATCTGCCGTGATGATACATTCTGGGGTGGAAACTTCTCTGATCAGACCTTTAAACAGTTCCTGATGTGGCAGCTGAAAACATCTGGAGGAATGACTCGTGGACGTGGAATCATAGACAGTACATTGGCAAAGTGGGTTCATGCACTTCCTTGTTGTGTTTCTATCTGTGATGAACTGGAACCCTTTACCGGAGTAAAACACCGGTACATCAGAGCAGCATAAAGACATACGACAGCGTATCAGGTCAAAAGCGATAAAGATAGATGCATCTCTGTTGGATGGCTGCAAACACATCACCATCACTCTGAAACATTTGGGTAGACATATACGGTATTATTCAAATTCAACGGCTACTTTCCAAATATCTCTCACCATTTATGGAGATATAGAACCCAATCCAGGACCCCACCCCTACATTGGTAATCATGGTAACAGTGATCGACAAGAACGACTGGGATCCAATCCATGCAACAGTAACCATGATGTGGAACCTACTTCTGCCTGCCGATTCAGACAAAATTTCTCCTATCTGCATCTCAACGACCATCCATCATGTCCATCTTTTTATGATGCATCACAACCCTTTAGGCTGGACTACAATGTTTGGAAACAGATCCACGAGCTTGGAATATCGCGAAAGCGCAAAACACATCGAGGATCAAAAGGAAGACGCAGGTCAAATAATACAGACTTAAACATGCGAACCATACCAGTTTTGATTAGAGAAAGAAATTTAGTATATATAAGGAAAAGACAGATAGATAAAACTAATCTAAAGTCAGTTAAATTGTTAAAAGCAAATGAATATGATTTGCCTTGTCTCTTTTTGAGTAATGTTCGGTCACTAAATAAAAAGATTGACGAATTAGAGGTTGTTGCTGATGCCTTGTCTCTTTTTGAGTAATGTTCGGTCACTAAATAATAAGATTGACGAATTAGAGGTTGTTGCTGATGAAAAAAAGTGGACTTAATTGCCTTGACTGAAACATGGACTGATGAAAATACTTCACCTGATTACTTAGCTATAAATGGATTCACTTTATTCTCAAAACCTAGAACTGGAAGAAGAGGGGGAGGAGTTGCATTGTATGTTAACAGAAGTTTTAATCCACACATTCTTCCTGTCATTGTACCTGGTGAGATTGAGGCAATTTGGGTCATTATGAGACCAAACTTACTACCACGTGAAATGTCGTGTATTGTTATTTGTGTTTTGTATTTTCCACCACGTAATCAATTTCAAAATGAGTATATTGGACACATTACCTCAGCAATTGATGATGTACTGATTCAACATCCAGATGCTGGTATATTTATAGTAGGAGATATGAATGATCTTAATATCCAAAGTATTCTCAATATTGACAATTTCCATCAGGTTGTAAATTTACCAACTAGGGAGAACAATATCCTGGATAAAATTATTACAAATAGTGGCAAATTTTACTCACCGGTCACGTCTATGTCACCCCTTGTGAGAAGTGATCATAACTGTATTTTGTTATACCCTCTCCCTTCTTTATCGAGGCCAAAAAGGAAAGTTAAAAGAAGAATTGTTCGTCCTCTTCCTGTTAGTGGTTTACGATTATTTGGTCAGTGGATTACTCAGAATTCATGGAGTGAAGTATCACAATTATTAGACCCTTCTGATAAATGTTCATTATTTTTAGATTCTGTATCGCTGAAGTTGAATAAATACTTACCTGTCAAAGAAGTTGAACTCAATGATAATGATAAAGAATGGATGACTCCACGATTAAAAGCAATTTTTAGTCAAAGAGAAAAGGCTTTCCAATGCAAAGATAAGCCGCTTTGGCGACGTTTGCGGAATAAGATCAATCGAATGATAATGTATAACAAAAATCGTTATTATAATACTCGTGTTTCACACCTTAAAACAACAAACCCAGGTGCATGGTACAAACAGATCAAGATAATAACTAAAAGAAATTTAGATTCACCAGTCATTAAAGTACAAGGTATTGCAGATAATGACCCCAAATGTTATGTAAAAACAGCAGAAGCTATTAACAAGCTGTTTATATCAATAACAAAAGACCTCCGACCCCTGGACATGAACATATTACCTGCATTCTTACCTTCACAATATATATGCCCAGAGGTCCAGCAATATGAGGTTTACAACATGCTTAAAAAGATAAAAAGTAACAAAGCAGGATTGAAAGAAGATCTTCCACCTCGTATTATTCGTGAATTTACATATGCATTAAGTCAACCTGTAGCAGATATCTTAAATGCATCTTTTCATCAGGGCATAGTACCATGGCAGTGGAAAAGAAGTCAAATCGTCCCAATCCCAAAGTCTCAACCGCCAACAATTGAACAACTACGCCCCATAGCCTTAACTAGTCGTCTCTCAAAAATGGCAGAATCTTTTATAGCCAAGTGGCTTTTGGAAGACATATCTAAGTACATTGACCCTCACCAATATGGCAATAGATCTGGTTTATCAACATCTCACTATCTTATTAAACTACTGCATAATATTTTCGAAAATTGTGGGAGACCAAAATCTATGTCAACTTTTATTTGTACAGATTTTTCCAAAGCATTTGACCTATTAGATCACAATATTTTGATTAGGAAATTGATTGATCTTAATGTCAGACCTTTTGTTATAAATTGGATAATAAGTTTTTTAAAACAACGTTCTCAGTGTGTAAAATATCAAAATGTTTTTTCTGAATATTTAACCACCCATGCCGGGGTTCCTCAAGGTACGAAGTTAGGCCCAATTTTATTTTTAATTATGTTCAATGATGCTTGCCAAGATCAATCGTTGTTATATTTTAAATATGTTGATGATCTTACTTTACTTGAAGGTCGAACTGTACAAAAACAATCAATATTACAACATGTATTAGATAATTTATTAGAATGGACAGAAAGTAATCACATGAAACTAAACCCTAAAAGATGTACTGCAATGAGAATTACATTTATGAAAAATCCATCTATTCCAGAGACTTTTAGTATTGGTGACTCACAATTGTTATATTTAAAATCTGTAAAAATTCTTGGAGTCTACATCCAGTAAAATTTGAAATGGGATACTCACATAAATGAAGTTTTAAAAAAGTGCAATAGAAAACTATACATGTTTAGAATGGTCAAGCAATATAAGTTACCAATTCGTGACTTAATACAAATATATGTTGGTTACATTCGTCCTGTTTTAGAGTATTGTGCACCTGTTTTTAATGGAGGTCTTACCTTAGAGCACATACAGAATTTAGAAAGAATTCAGAAAAGGGTATGTAAAATCATTTTAGGAAAAAGTTATAATAATTATGAAGACGCTTTGAAACGATGCCAGCTTGAACGATTACAAATAAGGCGTGAAAAATTATGTGTTGTTTTTGCTGAATCTCTAATTAATAACCCACAATGCAAAGGCTGGATTCCTGAACGAAAAAATGTTGGCATGTCATTACGAAATAAACACAAGTATAGTCAATATAAATGCAGAACCTCTCGTTTTAAACAAAATGCAATACCATATTTTATTGATCTCCTTAATAATCGCTGATTGTTTTAAGCTTTTCTTGTCAAACCCAACTTCTTTTTAATTTGTATATATGAACAGTTGTCTTTTTAACCAGACCAGTATTTTATCTGTCATGGTTTCATTGTACGATAATGTAGATATGTTTTGTGAATGGATATTCTTTCCTATTTATATGTATCCTTGATCATTGTAAACACATACATTTCAGCTTTTTAGCTGCAGCATGTACATCATTGTACTGTATGTTTTTCGAAATAAAACCTTGAATGAATTGAATAAATGAATGGATATGAAACTAACTGCCTGGTCTTCTTGTACACTGACATCGACGCTGGATCTTCTGTCAATTGTGATTAACCTGTATAAATCGGCCTAGTAGCGGCATCCGAAACGAATGCATGGTAGGAAGTTCACAGATATCAAGCTATATCGTAATGACAAGGTGAAGACCATTGGTGCCAAGATTAACACGGTGAACATCACGGGACAAAGCACAGAGGTCAAACCAACGCTACCGTTCAACAGAATCACATGTGACCTGAATAAAATCGCTGAGATGGAATCGTTCTTTGCTTTAAGATTTGCTTAGATTTCTGTAATTCTATTCTATATCTGCTCCCTAACACACAACTTGTTCGACTCCAGAAACTGCAAAATACTGCTGCACGTATTGTCACACTTTCTTCTCGTAGAACTCACATCACCCTCATTCTCAAAACTCTTCACTGGCTCCCGGTATGTGACCGAATCATTTTGAAGTTGTTGTTGCTAGTTTTCTGTTCCTTGTATGACTCTGCTCCTTCCTACAATATCAAGTTGATTGTTAAGTATAAGCCTGCAAGACATCTTCGTTCATCTCAATCCTCTTTATAAGTAAGACGCGCGGTTCTTGTGCGGAATAGAGCCTTTTCTCATTCTGGTCCGTCCCTTTAGAATAAGCTGCCACTTAATATTCGTAACTTAACTGCCCCCCATGACAGTGCTATTTAATTATTTCAATGTAGCGTAATAATTTGTGTTGTTTTAGTTTGCTTTATTTCAGTTAAGAAAGTGATATATTTATGATTGTAATATGTACAGCGCCATGAGCGTCAGAGCCTGGCGGATACCGGTGCTATATAAATATTCATATTCGTCGGCCTTATGCCAAAAGGGCCTTAACTGCCTTTGGCCATTCCGAGATAATCGCGTTTGAAGTTTTGGCCTCTCTAATAATCAAAAATTTGTGGTCGTTTTTTGTTGTTTCTGATGTCAATTTCGATAAATATGTTAAGTTATTAAGTTTTACATGAAATGTGTTAAATTTGTTTTAAAATATACAAAAGTTTTCATGCTATGTGCAAAAAAAATGTTAGGGGCTTTTTGGAATATGGCTTGCAAGTAGCGTATTTATGCCAGAAGGGCCGTAACCTACGCGGCATTATGCCAAAAGGGCCGTAACATCCCGCGTAAACCACGCCGCGTTCTGCCAAAAGGGCCTTAACATGCGGTTATCGTACGCGCGCGTAGTTAGCGCCTTTCTGGCATAAAGACATTTTCTTGTTTCGCAACACATTTGGTTTGCCAGAAAGCCCCTGCTACGGCTACTTGATCACGAAAACTTATAAAACTGATTAATTACAATTTTAGAAAAGGTATTTTTTATATCTGAATATTTGTATTAATATAATGCAGCTTTCGGTGAAGTTATTTTTTAGAGATCGTACATTTAGGACACCTTTTTCGTTGTTTATTTTCATTACAGTCCCATCCGTTGACATCTGCGTATTTCATGAGTCAGTTGCATTTCATGCATCCAAATCTAACTTAAATCTCACTCAGAATGCATGATCTACATTCATGACATATACTTTCAGTGATTATTCTTAGTACATTGTGTCTATTGTAGACTATTCATGTTTTTAATGGTGTTTCTACTGATATTTATTAAATTAAATGGAAATTACGAAATAATCTGTCATTGATACAACATTTGCCGTGTAGGTTAAGGCCCTTTTGGCGTATGGAAAAAAGATGAGACACGCCTTAAGGGTCTTTGAAATGCAAATTTCAACAAGTGAAGCATATCATTTTAAAGAGATTGATAACATCTACAAGGTGATGTTAATAACTCAATAACCCCCAAAATCAGGTTAAGGCCCTTTTGGCATAAGGCCGACGTTATTATAATTATTATTATTATTATTAACTCATTCCCAGGCACTTTTCCATTCAAAGGTGGGGTGATGCGGAAGCCAACAAAGAGTTCTCTGTGTCTTCTGCTGAAGTCGTTTACCAAGCAATCCAACCTGCCAGAAAATGGTCTGTTTGTTTTAGATGGTGGTCACCTACCTCAATCAGTTGTTCCGACACAATCGTCAACCTATATGCTGAATCTGTTCAGTCATATATTCCATACATCCTTAAGTATTATGGAGCTCATTTGACGGTGGTGTTCGATGGATATGGAAGTGCAACTTCCACAAAGGTAGGTGCGCAGAGACGAATAGCCCAGGTCGCAGTTCTCTGAGTTCATGCTTTCAGTTAGAAAGTCTCCCTCGAACTAGTGCTGCAGCAAAGCAACATTCATACCACACCTATCTTACAGTCATTGGCCCGAATTCACAAAGCAAGGTTTGAGCTCAGACCGGGTTTGAGCTCAAACCTCCTTTTGTTTCGCCAAACCTCCTTTTGTTATTTACAAACCAGGTTTGTAAATAACAAAAGAAGGTTTGGCGAAACAAAAGGAGGTTTGACCTCAAACCTTGGTCTGAGCTCAAACCTTGCTTTGTGAATTCGGGCCTATATGTATAAAAAAACGCTTTAGCGACCTAGGTACTAATGTGTCTCCATCTCTTTACGGTTGTACACTGTGTCCAATTATAATATTTTGAAATAAGAAATAACAACAAATATGCGAAGGTCGAGGGTTCGGATCCCGACACGGCACTAATATCATGTGGCAAGATATTTTCCTACACTTGCTACTCTTCACCCAGGTGTTAAATGGGTACCTGGTAGGATGCGAAAGTTCATGTGGTTAGACGAGCAAGTTAGTGTGCGCTTATAAAATGGCGACTGGCTGGAATGCTTCCCAGGGAGTGGAAAATCATATAGTGTGCGGGTAAGCCTGAATCCGATGGCCGGGGTAATAATATATCTGTTAAGCGCGTACGCACATCGTTGGATCGATGTATTGGGCGATATATAATAGCGAAATATTATTTGTATTACTATTAGTAGTAGTAGTAGTATAGTAATTAAGATAATATGTGATAATAATTCGTTACATGATTCTAGCTAAATAGTATTGCAGAGGAAAGTGCAAATAAAAGGAAAATATAAATTACACATGTTTATTGTGATGAGCAATTTACAAATTATTATACATTTATCATAATGTAGAATTACACAGAATATAGATTAAAAATATAATAACAGCATTCAGAACGAAAATTTAAAATCGCTGTGGCGTATATGGTAAAGTAATATTTAAAGAAAATAGTAAGATATGTGACATGATTTATTTATTCAAATAAAATAAATAGGACTTAAATCAAATACTGCCCTACTAAATATTAAAACATTTATTAATACGATAAAAAAAGCATTGTCATTTATTATGAATTTCAAGTGATTCTGGATTTTTTTTTCAGATATCAAAAACCTTTAACTCTACTGATGAACTCAGTGGGAAACATGATAAGAGGTAGATCTATACATGTGCTCGGATTATTGTCATCTTTTGTTAGTGCAAGAATATTGATTGGTATTATTTGTATTATGGCAAATGTGGGGAGGTGAGCATTTCAGCTTAAGGGACAATCCAGCTCTTGTAATAATTTCAGTTGTTTGAAAGCCGAAAGTAGATCAACAGAACGGCAAAAGTCTGAAATAAATCAGACCAATAATAAGAAAGTCATGAATCTCAAATTCACAGTTTGGTCAGTGGATTGTGACTTAGTCGTGGGTGATTTCAATATAGATATTTTAAAACACTCCTCAAATGACCAAGGACAAAACTTTGTAAATAGTTTATTTAGTAACTTCCTCCTTCCATTGATTCAAAGGCCAACAAGAATATCTGAATCTACTGCCACTAATTTACATAATATAATTACAAACCAATTTCATTTACCTACTAGAAGCGGGTTGATATACTCCGATATTTCGGATCACCTACCAATATTTAAAATAAATTCCATTAAATCTACTAAAGAGAACACTTTACGGGACAACGCTTCACATAGGGTGTTGTCAATAAACAATATACCTAATTCACTTGCTATCGGAGTATTTATTGAACTGTCAAAGGTCTTTGATACAATCGACCATAATATTTTATTATCTAAACTTAATTACTACGGCATTCGTGGAATTACACATGACATTTTGTCTAGCTACCTTAGTAATCGTCGTCAATGTACTATTTATAATTCTTAACTGTCTGACTTAAAAGATATTACGTGCGGGATCCCCCAGGGGTCACTGTTAGGCCCCTTACTTTTCATACTATTTGTGAATGATATTTACCGATCATCCAACCTGCTTTCTTTTATTCTTTACGCTGATGATACAATCTTATTATACTCTCACAAAAATCTGGATATACTATGTAAAACTGTTAACACCGAATTAATAAATGTCTGCAATTGGTTTGCTGCCAATAATTAACAATCAACTTCAAGAAATGTAAGTACATGATATTTTACAACTCTCCAAAACCTCCTGACTTTAGCTCTGTAAAAATCAAAATAAATAATAATATTCTTCCCAGAGTGGATTCCACTATTAAAGTCTTTTGGTATTTTCATAGACAGTAAATTAACATGGAAAAATCATATAAATGCGCTTGAAAATAAAATAGCTCAAAACACAGGTGTTATTAACCGCCTAAGTATGTTTTTACCGAAAACGATATTACGTACTTTTATTGTTCGTTGATTCTCCCATCCCTATCCTATTGTAATATTATATGGGCAAACACATATCGAACAAATCTAAAAAAGCTCTGTGCACAGCAAAATAAAGTTTTACGTATCATATCAGTTTCTCACCCACGATCCAGTAGCGGACCTTTATTTAAATATCTTAAGTTGATTCGTATTGAAGATATACTTCAACAATGTACACTAGTATATACATGTCTAAACTCACAACTTCCTTCTCAGTTCTGCGGCCAATTTCAACGTGTTTCAGATATACCTAAATATGGTACCAGATCATCTGAAGAAATCTATATTCCTAAACACCATAAACGTATTTTGCAAAACAATATTCGTTTTATCGTTCCTAAGCTTTGGAACGATTTACCTGAAACTATGAGGAAATCTTTATCTCTGTGAAGCTTCTCTTGGAAGCTTAAAAAATGTATCATTTTAAATTACAGTGCATAATTATTAGCCTAGCTATACCCGATTAGGTTGACGAGTGTGTATGCATATTGTATAAGGGGATGTGTGTGGATGTATAAGTATATATATATATGTGTTTTTTGCATGTGTATAATTATGAAAACATACAATTATGTATGTATAGCCCTATATTGTATAAATGCATGTACTTGCAGTCAAATATTTCAAAATTATACCCTTCACCTATATCTTGCCATTATGTTGTTCATGCATGCCATACACTCCATTGCTACTATATTGCAGTCCTCTTCTTTTCCTCTCCTTTTCTCTTTCTCCAAGCTCTCTATTCTCCTCTCCTCTTTGTCTATCCCTTTCTTCCTTTCTTCCTTTCTTCTATTTATATTGTATGTATTTGTGTATTCGGGCGTACCCATTACAAGCTCTGCTTATCGGGTTTCGCGCCTTCTTCCTTGTAATACAAGCTCTGTAATTATATTTATGCTCCTACGTATAAATTGTATTGTTTGAAGAGATGTCAAATATGTTTGTCAAATTGAATGGAGACAATACATGTTGATGTGAATTGAATTGAATTGAATACATCTCCTGTTTGCTATGTACACAAATATCATTAAAGGCAATACAAAGTTTTGGGATGGGGTCATGAATTTGGTTCAAATTAACATATTGGAAGCATATGCGATCCTACAATATTCAGTGATCGTTGTCGCGGTTCAACTCGTGTTTAAAGTTATGAAATTGTCAATAATAAAGTCTTTATGTTGTATAGCTCCCTCTCAAGGTCAAGATATTAATTAAGCTATAAAACTATTTGTCTTGACTAAAATCGACCGATTAGCTATTCCCGTTTGGAAATTATATATCACATTTTCATGTTCGCAGCTACCATTGTACGGCCGTAGGCGCTAATTGAAATTTATCAAAATTTACCGGGAGCACCGGTACATTTTTATATTCAATTTTTCTCGAAAGCAGAAGTGTTATAAGGGGCTACATTTCTAGTGCTTATAATGCATCCACAGGGGCATCCAAATATATTAAAATTGTAACGAATCACTATCCACCCAATTTTCAAAATTTCCCAAAACTTTGTATTACCTTTAATTTATGATGTTCTCCTTTGTGCCTTCTCCCGTGGTGCACTCAGTTTACCCTACCCCTAACTTTATAAGTACTGAATTATACTGCCACTAATGGCAATCAATACTTTGGGTAAGTTTCTGTTGTAAATATTAGTGGTGAAATATCACTAGTAATTTTTTTTTCCAAACTCTAGGAGTATTAAGAAAATGACAGAATGTCATTTGTCATTGTGCTGCTCCCCTTTGCCCTTCCCCTCTTTTTGCGTGTGGAAGTTTCAAACCTTTTTTCTTTAACTGTCATACCTTAACAAATATCTTAATTATACACCTAAAGTAAAATTTCATTCAAGAAAACCTGATCCTTGTAATGCTACATGTACTTAGGAAGATCAATCAGTTTTCATAGATCATTGCTTCATTAAATTTTATCTGATGTCTGGTAATTGGCATAAGAGGCGGTTCTTCCGTGGGGGCAGGGGGGCACAGTGCCCCCCCCCCCACTTTTTCAGATACCCCAAAAGTGCCTCTTTTTACATAGGAAAAGTGCCCCTTTTATTTTGTAACAAGTGCCCCTTTTACTTTGACAAGTGCCCCTATTACTAAATAAAAGTGCCCCTTCCCCCTTTTCACCTCTGACGAGTGCCCTTTTTATTGTTGACACGTGCCCCTTTTCCTTCGACATGTTCCCATTTTCCTTTGCAATAAGTGTCCATTTTCCATTCTCATAAATCTTGAAATTATCTTTAATAAGTGCCCTTTTTAATCTCTAGTAAGTGCCTCTTTTCAGGTACGAGAAGTGCCCCTTTTCACTTTTGATAAGTGCCTCCTTCACTTCTGATAATTGCCCTATTCAAAACTGAGAGGTGCTCCTTTTACTTTGACAACTGCCCCTTTTTTCCTTTGTAAGAAGTGCCCCTTCTCCTTTTATAACTACCCCTTTTTTAAACTCGGATGAGCACACCTTTAATTTTAACATGTTCCCCTTTTATTTTCTAATAAGTGCCCCTTTTCCCTATGATAAGTGCCCCCATTAAAAAGAAAAAGCTCCCTCCCCTTCTCATAACTGCCCTGTTTTTAAATTTGAACGGTGCCCCCTTTTCATTCAACAAATGCACATTTTCCTTTATTATAAGTGCCCCTTTTACATTTTCATAAGTGCCCCTTTTCATATCTGGTCAGTGCCTCTTTTCACCTCTGATAATTCCCTTTTTAATAATTATACGTGCCCCTTTTCCTTTCTAATAAGGGACCTGTCCCCTTTTCACCTCTTATAAATGCCCCTATCAAAATCTGATGGGTGCCCTTTTTCCGTCAACAAATGCCTATTTCCCATTTTCGTAAACGCCTCTTTTTCATCAGGTGAGTGCCTCTTTTCAGGTGAAAAAAATGCCTCATGTTCACCTCTTATAATTATCCTTTGTACTTTGACACGTGCTCCTTTTCTTTTCTAATAAGTGTCTTATCCCTTTCGATCATTGTCCCCTTTTCATGAAATCATTAAACATGCCCCTTATTTAAAGCGACTAAGAGCAATTTCCCCCAAAGTTCGCTCGCTGCGCTCGATCGCATTTAAAGATCATATAATTATGTTAGTTATCAAAGGTCTTTTCAGTCTTCCGTTATGAGAATGTGCTTATAACCCCATCACGATTGGCTTTTTTCCTCTTTATAAGATGTAATTTTTCGCACTGCGACCTCGCAGATCTTTAAAATGTTTCTCGCTCGCTTCGCTCGCTCGTAAATGCATATTCAGACATCCCACCCAAATGAAAGTATGATGCTTAAGCGATATCTTGTATGATGTATGAAGAGAAACAAATATTGAAATCATCCCTGATAATGTAATCACAATGCAGGGGTATGTACCAATGTCTAAAAAATTGTATATTTTCGCTTTGAGATTTCCCACTGTAGGTGCCCTTTTTTCTTCAGAAAGTGCCCTTTTTTGTTGGTGCCCCCCCCCCCCCCACTTTGGAAGTCGCTCGGCCGCCCCTGATTGGCATTCTTTTCTCCCAGTTACATTTTCATAGCGTTTTTAAAAGCAAAATAATGAAGTCAATCTTTATTCTTGCATGAATTACTTTACTTTTCTCTTTCAACTGACACCAACTATACCCCAGTTGTATATCATGAGTCATGGTAGAGATAGAAATAGGGGCGGATCCAGTCGGTGGGAGGGGAGGGGGCCAAAGAGGGGGCCAAATTCGCGAGAAAATATTTAGCGGCGAAACAGCCAGCCGGTAAATAAACTGGGGGGGAGGGAGAGGGGGGGGTAGTTAAGACCATTTTGTTTTCCTTTTGGCCCTAGAAAATCTTGAAAATTTCAAATGCAAGCATTACTTTAAAGAAAAAGAACTTTGCTATTTCTCGCTCATTTTTCCTGATTGAGGTGTCATATGAAAGTGCAAAAACTGAACGTTCTAAAATGTGATGATTTTTTTTCCTTTGAAATCCAGATACCGCCCGCCAAATGACTTTTTGGTTCCCTCTCTTCAAACTGATTTGTAATTACTCATGCGTTAAATACGCATCATATGAGTTGCATCAAACGAAAGAAGAGAATCTAAGCTTTACAAATATGCGCCATTTTTAAATTCTCGGTTTCGTTTTTTCTGGGACGCACTGTATATATATGTATATAATATATATATATAATGTAAAAATAAATGGTTCTGCGTCGGTGCATAAAATGAATAGGACACAAGGTAGATAAATAAAAACACCGGAGAAGTGAATATTCCACTGACGTTTCGGGCATAGCCCTTTATCGAAGTGATTCAAGCATGAACAACAATATACAAAAACAAAAATATAGGCGACGCTTGGTAGTCAAGATGCAAAGGCGCGTGAGAGTACGCGAAAGAAGAGAAAAAGAGATAGAGAAACGTCACAAAGCTCAAAAGTTGGACCATTGTGACGTGAGAAAATAGGAGAAAATTAGAAATATAGGGAGCGTTAGAAGAGCGTATCTCCAGGGGAGATACGCAGAAAGCAAAAGAAAAGGAAAAGAAGAGGCGCACAGAAAGAAAAATAAGCAATTGAAAAAGCATTATGACGTAATAAAGATATTCAAGTTCAACAAAGTTCAGTGTGAGTTAGGGAAAGATCTGAAAGTGGCGTTCATCCCGTCCGGGTGGAGAGTGCCAAGTTTGAAGATTATCCTCTCCTCCATCAGCTTCCTTTCTTTCTCATCTCGGCAAGATTTCAGCACACATACTTGAAGGTCATCAGCATTATGATGTTGAAGTGGTGAGCTACAGGTAGTCCGGCTGTCTTCAGGCGTATGGAACGCAGATGCTCCGTGATTCTATCGGCTAGGCGTCTCTTTGTCTCCCCGATGTACACCATGGAACAGCGGGTACATGTCAATCCGTAAATGACATTAGTGGTGGTACATGTGAATTCTCCTCTGATATGCCAAGTTCCTCTGGGGCCCACCACATCATGGGATGAGACATGGAGTACATGATGAGACATGAGATACGCTCTTCTAACGCTCCCTATATTTCTAATTTTCTCCTATTTTCTCACGTCACAATGGTCCAACTTTTGAGCTTTGTGACGTTTCTCTATCTCTTTTTCTCTTCTTTCGCGTACTCTCACGCGCCTTTGCATCTTGACTACCAAGCGTCGCCTATATTTTTGTTTTTGTATATTGTTGTTCATGCTTGAATCACTTCGATAAAGGGCTATGCCCGAAACGTCAGTGGAATATTCACTTCTCCGGTGTTTTTATTTATCTACCTTGTGTCCTATATATATATATATATTTGGTTGTTGTTGATATATCTATATAGCAAAGTGAAAGAAATTTGAAATCAATAGAGGCCTTTTGCAAATATCAAAGAGCTGATGCATGTATTAACTGTGTCTCAATATATTTAGTATGCTGAGAAAAAGACTGAGAAAGGATGGTTGTTTTGAAAATCTTGTTAAATATATAAGAAGACAGAGAATAAGCGTGAGAAAAAAGAAACAACGAAGGAGTGAGTGAAAGAGAGAGAGACAAATAAAATAATAGCAAGAGAGGGGATGGGGAAAAGTAGGAGATAAAGAAATAAATAAAGAGAAATTGACATACAAATGTACATACAGAAAACAGAGGTTGAGGAAAAGCAGTGTGTACTCTTAACGTTTGAAATTAGGAGAGAAAGATATATATATATATATATATAAGAGAAATTTAAATTGAGACAGAGAGAGCAAGAACAATTTTTGGTAGAATTCACAATACAAAATATACAAATAAGGAGAGAAAAAGTTAGTTTATACAAATTTGTCTGAATCTCTTCAAACGTCAAAATATTTCCCTTTCCTCCGAAATTAGGAAAATGATATTTACAAAATAAAATTAAAAATAAAAAAAGAAAAAAATCAGAAAATTTATAAAACGGTATAGAAGGGAATTGGGGCTAAATAATCAGTACAAAACAAACTAGGGATTTCCCGCCCTTAGACGCCGCTACGGACAGTAAGTTACGATTTAGAACAATCCGCTGCGATGCGATGGGTTAACGACGGGTGAACTCTTCGCATGACTCAAGCCCTATTACGAAGGGTTAGCGATGCATCGCAAGTGTTAGTGAAATTCCCCCAGGTTGGATAGTGTGCACAGTACGCGTACCGTAAAAGATGTTATATATAATCGAGAGACCCTTTGCTATTTGACTATATGCATGTACAGTAGTAGCGGATCTAACACGCATTGCATGCTCCGAAAACAGACAGTGCTGACTGATAAAATCGCCGTAGATCCTGCTAGATTGGTGTAGATTACAGTTGAATACGGGTATACTTGGATAATCGGAGATGATCAATTTTAACGACAATGTATTTGACGATCTTTGTGTTCGTGCATTTATTGTTTGTACTCTACTCGGTGAGTTTTAACAAAATGAGGCTTCTAATATTATACGAGGTGTATGCAAGTTTACAATTTACATGTTATCCCGTAGGTGCACTGCCGTTTGGTTGAAACAACCAGTTCGACCACGTACTAACCTATTGGTATATATACCCATATAGTCTACACACAGCCTTTCTATTATCCTCGTGGTCTAATAATCGTTTCGTCTACTTATCATTTAGCCTGATAACCATTTGGGCTAATAGCTATTTGGTCTGTTTATTGCCGTTTAGTCTACAACCAGTTCGTCTACTACCCGATCGACTGTTCTATTCTCAGATGGTCTACAGATCACAGCGTACTGTGTACATGGTCTAATACTCATTCTGTCTACTTAAGTACGACTTGATATAATGACCTTTTGGTCTAATATCCAATAAGTTTACTACCCGTTTGGTCTATTGCTCATTTTGTCTAATTTCCAGTATTGGTACAATTCCTTACTATCCATATGGTTTAATAATCATCTTGTGTACATATCATTTGGTCTATTGGCGGGGCGTTGTGGCGTGCGCCTGTAATCCAGCTAACAGTGGAAGTTGCAAACTGATTCAGCCGAGGACGCAGGTTTGAAACTGAGTCACGTCTTTCGGAACGTGACGTTAAAGGTCGGTCAACAGACGTAAATAATCATATCTGATTGATACACGTTTGTAAAAACCTAATAACACACACCATTCACGCTAATTTCCATTTAATCTATTATACTGTGTCATCGGGGGGGGGGGGGGGTTGTTTCGCTAAGCCCTAAAAACGATCCTAAAATCGATCCGACCGATGTTAAGGGCCTAAAATTAAAAATCGACTCTAGGTTTGAAGAGCTGTTTCATAAAATAAATAAAATCGATTTCAGCTTTAAAACCGATTTAAAGTTAGCATGTGATCCATATCAATTTTATGATCAATGTTATTCTTATTCATTCCATAATTGATATGCTATGTTCAGCATGCATTGGATTAACAGGCATCAGAGTGTCGGCTGACTTCTATTTGATCATGCATCAGAAAATAAAGAATTCTGTTCAGAATTAATGATAATTTTGTTATGGGAGCAAATCTTCTTTCAAACCATTTTTTTGTAATGATCATAGTTGATACCAGCTAGGCAAGATCAATACCAAAGGCGGCGAACTCCAGGTGGGGGGGGGGGGGGGGGGGAGGGCACAATGACCCTTTTTTCAAGTTAACAAGTCTTTAGCGTGCATCCCGTTTTGTCCTTAAAAGTACCCTTTTACATCTTATTAAAGATTGATAGTTGAGTTCTGTTTTTATATCGCAAATTCCTTCAAATTTCATGGTTATTACTCTTATTCTTATCTATGACATTTCTAGTGCCATTTTAGGAACTAAAATTGCTATGAAGGTAATTTTAGACCCCCAAATGTGCGAAATTTAGCCAATACGATCATACCAATTCAGCTCCACTTTCAAAAAAATACGGTGACCGTTAATTAATTAATTAATAAACAATAGGAATGCATGGGCCATCTGGTTGTGCGTAATATAACCAACACGAAAATGCCAACAAAAAAGCCAACATCGGCATTGGCTGAAATACGACGTAAAAGGCTCTATTCCGTTTTTTCAACGGATTTTTAGAATTTATCTTATATTTGTGGTGGTACAGAAGTTTTATAAATCGTTATATTTATGGATATTCAAGCCGTCTCTGTACCGATTTTGATCAAACAAAGATGATTTTGTCATTGAAATACACCAGTTTACGGTTAGGGGCGCCATTTTACTTGGCGAGTAAACAAAGCCAATGACATAGATGTCAGTGGTATTTATGCGTAAATTAAGATTGCGCCCATGCAAATTATGATGACATCACTGCCTGCGCGTTGCGTTGTGCGCGCACATCATCATTTGCATGAGCGCAATCTTAATTTACGCATAAATACCACTGACCTCTAGGTCATTGGCTTTGTTTACTCGCCAATTAAAATGGCGCCCATGTATGCGCATGCGCACTGATGGATCCGTAAACTGGTGTATTGTATGTTCTTGCAAATTTGACACTCAGTTATTCATTATCTCCGGAAAAAAAAGTATTGTGTGTAGCGCCCTCTGCAACAGAACTCAACTTTCCCTTTAACATCCTTTTGTTATTTATTACAAGTTCACTTTTCCTTCATTTAATTTGTCCTGTTTCACTTCGTTTTAAAATTCCTCTTGTTATTTCTGATAACTGCTTATGTTTTCTTCTTAGAAGTGCCCCTTTTCCGTTTTGTAATGTGCCCCCTTTTCTATATTTTTCTTACCATATCTGCCTACAATTATTTGCCCTTATCCCGTTATTATACTCTCTCTCTCTCATTAACATACAACAACACTCCCATCACAACGCTTTGTTTTCCGCCCCTTTCAAAGTGATGTTGTTCTTGTATTAACGCCCCCAGCCCCTGCTTTCCCCACAACAAATAAATAAATAAAGTACAAAATAAATAAATTAACAATAACTGATAAGAAAAGCATTGCTAGGATATTTGAAAACTCACCATCAAACAAACACACCATCATTGAATCACAATGATAAAACACCCGGATCAGATGGGCTTTCTGTTAGTTTTTTATAAAGTGTTCTGGGCAAGAGTAAAAAGATGACCTATGTCAGGTAATTATTAAATGTATTGAAAATGATGAAATATTTCCCTCAATGAGAAGAGGAATAATTACTTTACTCCCTAAACAAGGAAAAGATCATTTATATTTGAAAAATTGGCGTCCAATTTCTTTATTAAATACAGACTATAAAATATTAGCTAAAATGAAAGCAAATAGATTTTTTTTTTTAAAGGTACTTCCACTATTAATATGTTCAGATCAAATTGGTTTTATGAAAAATAAATACATTGGAGAAAATATCCGTTTGTTTTTTAGACATGATAGAATTTTGTAATGATGGTCTTGCTTTTTCTATTGATTTCGAAAAAACATTCGATTCTTTAGAATGTAATTTTTTGTACATATGCTTAAATAAATTTGGTTTTAAGGAAAATTGTATTAAATGGATAAAAAAAACACTGTATAATAACATTAAAGGTTGTGTACTTAATAATGGATATTCCTCATCGTCATTCAATATACAGAGGGGTGTAAGACAAGGTCGCCCTCTTTCACCATATTTATTTTTCATTGGTGCAGACATTTTAGGGGTAATGATTAGACAATCAAATGATATTAAACGGATCCGTGTAAACGACTTGGAAGTGAAACTGATTCAATATGCAGACGATACTGTTATTTATTTATCAGCGACCGAGTATAATTTAGAAAAATGCTGTAATATGCTGTCGCAATTTGCAAGTATATCAAGTATGAACATAAACATAGAGAAGAGCAATATCGTTCGTTAAGGTAACTTTCAAGGTACTGCTTGTATAGATAAGAAATTTAAATGGGTTTCTGATTCATTCATTTATCTAGGTATTAAAATACATGTCTCAGGTGAATTTGATTTATATGATTTAAGAAAAATTAAAGAAACTGATAATTTGCTAAAGGTTTGGAGTAACAGGAGTTTGTCATTAGTTGGAAAAATTGCAGTAATCAAAGCACTTGTGATTCCAAAGTTTGTATATTTATTAAGTAACACTCCTAACCCACCTAAAAAGTTCTTTGACACTCTTCAAAAGAGATAATTTAAATTTATTTGGAACAATAAAGGTGACCGAATAAAGAGAAGTATTATGTATAATAATTTAAACGATGGTGGATTAAAAACGACGCATATAGAGAGTTTTTGTAAAGCCCTAAAAATTGCATGGGTAAAAAGAGTTTTGGACGAAAAAAAATGACGGTCATTGAAAAAAGTTGTTTCATGCCAATACTAAACAAATAGGCGGCGTGTATATATTCTTGTGTTAGTGTAAGGAAGTGATTTGAATTACAGCGGCATAAATGGATTTTGGAAAGATGTTCTTTCTGCTTGGTCACACAACATGTACTACAACCTGATGAAATTTAAGGATATTATGAATCAATCTCTATGGAATGACTCTCATATCAATATAGAAGGAAAAATAGTTATGTATAAAAACTGGTTTGATAAAGGAATTCCGTTTGTAAAAGATATAATAAAAATAGATGGATCATTTAAAACCTTTTTGGAATTACAGGAATCTTTACAGTTGAATCAAGGATGTTATTTAGAATATTTTGCATTGCTATTTTGTATGAAAAAAGAATGGATTTTTTTTTTGAAAATAGGTGATTTAGAACAAGAATGAGAAGAAGATGGATATACGAAATTCATTAGATTTAAAAAAGTAACCAAAGTCACCCTGTTATAAAAAAATAGTGTCTACATTTTGTTCAATTTTTTTGAATATGAATTAATGTGAAAATGGTCATATGACTTGAATGTAAACTTGAGATATTTAATTTAATGGCAGAATAGATTTGAAATTATAAATTGGGTAACGCTAGACACAAAGATTCGTGTATTTCAACGTAAATTCATCCACCGTCGTTTGGCGACGAATGATTATTTGTATAAAATCGGTAAACACAACTCTCCAGTCTGTAATTTCTGTAAAAAAAGAACCACAAAGTTTATTGCATTTGTTTTGTACATGTTCTAGAATTCAACAATTTCGGTCTGATATAAATGCTTGGTTATTAAGAAAAAAAAAGTATACGCTAAAAAATCTTCATACCTAGATATTTGTTTGGGTTTTGGCGAAAAAACTTACCGTAAGTCTTTTCGCCAAAACCAAAACAAATATCTAGGTATGAAGATTTTTGAGTGTAATACTTTTTTTTTCAACTTGTAAATACAATTATATTTCATGCAAAATATTTTATTCATAAAACAAAGTATGAAGAATGTTTTTTTTCCAGTTTTACGTTTTACAAAAGAACTAGATTTTCTTTGCAAGTAGTATGGTGATCACAATGCCTGTGCACACAGTCTGCCCCATGCACACACACACACACACACACACAACATCAGTCAGCTGGTAGAATTAGCAATTTTTGTAAATTTATTTTTAAAAACCTAAACAATATTTTTTTTAATGTATTTCACATATGAAGAGTTTCATTCCAAAAGGAGCTAAATCCACTTTGGGTACTTCTGAGTAAATCGCCTTTTTTTTAGTTCTCCACTTTCCCTTTAGCCATGTACCTTAATGATGTTATATATGTTAAAGGTGTCACCCTGGACCAATAATATATGATAAGAAAAAATCTACCAGTTTTTCCTGATTTTTATTAAATTTTTAGATTTAATTTTTTTGTGGATTTAGCTCCTTTTGGAATGGCACATGATATTGTACCTGAAAATGTTCCTATTTTCTAAATAAAGTCCCTGAATGTATTCAAATTTAGTAGCAAACCTTTTCCCTTTAAATAATAATAGTGAAATCACAAATAATAAAAAAAATTGAAAAGAAAGTGAACAACATATCACATTTTCATTCCAAAAAGAGCTACATCCGTTTCATTCCAAAAGGAGCTAAATCCACAAAATCTAAAAATTTAGTAAAAATCTGAAATAACTGGTAGATTTTATTTTCTTATCATTTATTATTGGTCCAGGGCGACACCTTTAACATGTAGAGCATCATGAAGGTACATGGCTAAAGGGAAAGTGGAGAAATAAATAAAAAAGGTGATTCACTCACAGAAGTACCCAAAGTGGATTTAGCTCCTTTTGGAATGAAACATGATATTGTACCTAAAATTTTTCATACTTCCTGCTGAAATTTTCGAATGTGATATAGTGCATTTTGTCTCCATGTAGGACATCATTATTTTAAGACAGATAAATCAATTTTGATAAAATATGGATTTAGCTCCTTTTGGAATCAAGCTCTTCATATATTTCAAGCATACCTTTAACTACAATTCTGTGTAGTTTCATTGTTATAGGCATTTCGGAAATATGTTAAATTATTTAATTAGAATTTTGTCTTTTCAGCCATGTGTGACATGGCCCGCTGATCGCCCATTGACTCGCATTGTTATTCTGCGTGGTGAAAATGCACCTCAATGTATAAAACTCCCCTACAAATAATGCAATATCCTCATATGTTTCACTCATTGAATCAAATTGTTGTTTACACTCAAGGTAGCCAAAACTGTACTGGGGTCACCAAACTTTTTGTTACTCCGAAATTCAGTCCTTGTGGAATGTTATGGCCTGTTGAATGGTTTCTCGGAAAATCGTCATAAATCCTAAAATCTGACATTTCTTGAAAAGACAAATATACTGTAATGTAGCTGAAAGTCTGCAAATCCTTATCATATGATCGGTTTTTCTGAATAATTTGTGAAACATATGAGGAAATAGCTGTGACGGTGATCCAAGTAATTTCCATTGCCATATTTTATTGGCATTGCAAAAATATTTGGAATTTAAGGATAATATTTGGTGTAAATATGATCTATGAATATATGATTTAAAAAATGCCCCAAAAATTAACGGTTTGACTTTCCTAATTTGCATAATAAGTGCGCGAATATATAATTAGCTGAAATGACCTAATTTACATATTTGATGAATATTCATGATTTTTGTTAATATTTAAAATAAATTATATTTCCATACCTGTCTGATATACATAGGTTTCACTGATGTATCATGTTCGGTTTTGATTTGATTACATATGCGCATATTAATTAGGCGGACTTATTTTCACAACTTTTTCATATCTGCAGATTCGCAGATTTTCAAAACGGTAATAGATATATGAATTTTCTTTTTTGTATTTTTTACCACAAAGATGATATTTTAGTGTCTGATAATTTAATTTATTATTTGTGTCCAAGAAAGTGATGAATTAAGTTGTCAACTTTGTCGAATTTTGCCATTTTTGCCAATTTGACCATTTCTGGCAGGTTTTTCGGTAATTTTGCGATATCAAAAAAATGGTATAAAATCACAACGCATTGACCGATTTAAATTCTGTTTTTTGTTTTTTGAAGCTTTTTTTATAAAGCTTGATCATTTGCAATCATCAGATAACATGTTTTTGTTGTACTTATTTTTGGTGTGCTATACCTACAAGTAGAATATATAATTGCATTCAGAAAAGGAAAACAGAAGGCACAACAAAAAAGTGGAGACCTCTAATTTAATTTCATTTGATATTTGATATTTAATTAATTCTTTTACATGTTCATTTGTTTACTTTGAATTGTATTGTATTGTATGTTATGCAGATCGAATGTTATCATGTTATAATAAACAACGATTGTACATTTTCTTCATTAGAAGCAATACAAAAATATAAAAAATATAAAATAAAATCAATGGATCACATAATTGCCCTTTATCATCAGTTCATAATTACTCATGTACCCTTTACAGCTCATTGTATGCTTTTTATTACCAAAGAAGAAAAAAGCCAGTCAGTCACTCAATAGTGTCTGACAGTGAAGTCTAGTAAGGTAAACGGGTTTCCTTGCATAATCTGAATATTAGGACACAGCTAACGTTTAAACATCACAGATAGGACACACATGACATATTCATAATTCCTGCAAAGTTCTACAGAATTTGATGTTGGCTGCAAAAGGGACATAGTATCTTTAATGTCTAATCAATATGTTTATGATTTAATGAATGCAATCTATATGTTGTACATGTTGAGCATAGCAAATACATTCAAGGGATACAACAACAATATTTGAAATGACACAAATAAAAGTGCTTCTATTAAAGTGCCAGCAGTTGTTAAAACTATTGCAGCTGATATCTGACACTGTCCATTTGAGGTACCTTTGTGGAGATTAAAAGAGTAATATTTTGTCACAAGGTTTGCTATTTCCAGTGGCGGATCCAGGGGGAACGTGTAAAAACACGTTAATTTCACCTTTTTGGGGAGATGGGCCCCCTCCCCTGGCGCTCAAGGGGGGGGGGGGTGCGATTTGTCTTATATATGTGTATGATAACATCTTATCTAACCAAAAATCTCATACTCGCTGGCAAAGTTTTAGTACCTTGACGGGAGCATTCTTAATAGGTTCAG
Organism: Strongylocentrotus droebachiensis; assembly: GCA_035222895.1. Taxonomy (NCBI): domain Eukaryota; kingdom Metazoa; phylum Echinodermata; class Echinoidea; order Camarodonta; family Strongylocentrotidae; genus Strongylocentrotus; species Strongylocentrotus droebachiensis. Next base: position 25,159 of record JAVYIG010013464.1, read on the forward strand.
AGGAATGAATTTGTAAATCTCAATTTACAAGAAGTGGTAGTTGTAACAAGAAAACGACCAGTCCATTAAAACCGAGATCTATATATCATTGTGGTAGTCGTAGGACAATTACCCCCTGGGCAAGACTTCTTACAAGGATAATGAAAATGTACTGAACATGTCTCTTCATTTAAAATGACTGCTGTAGGGGTATGACAAAAAATGACAGGCACAGAACACAGATAAGATTAAGTATGGTCATTGATACTGCATAGTTTTTCAACTTGAAGAGATGGACAATAACTTAAGGATAAAAGTCCATATATCATGAATTAGATGTCAAAGCTCTTTATTTTGCAACTTAAGATTTAAAGCCACACTGCCCTACTTGTAGCTACTTGCCCCTATATATATAATACTTCCCCAATCGGCGCCTGTTATTATTATGTTAATTGAGAGCTGAGTTTAATGAGATAGCCATTTGTCACAGGGACCTCGTTGTCTAGCTGTGTGGTATAATCCCTTCTGGCTGAACTAGTACGGCCGGCCCTATAAAACAGCGATACATATATATGTCATGAAAAGAGCAAATATATTTCTCAGAAAAATAATTGTCACTGTATCTAATGTGTTCAACAGAACATAAGTACATTTGTATCAGTTATTCCAATAATAATTTACATGTATATGGTCTCACACATTGTAACAACCACATTGAAGGTTTTATAAATTTTCTAGCTGGACTATTGAGTCTGATCTTGATCTCGGATACCCTGGTTTTTAACCAAACACTGTTGTACACAGAATTAATGAACATTCCCCTGTCGTGAGTTGGACGGATACAGTTTGTTCAATCACATCTTTATACATTAAATGCTTGCCTATTCTTTGTACAATATTTATCAGTCTGACTGATGTAGTAATTTATCTATGATTTAGACCTGTCATGGTTGACTTCCCCTTACTTGGAATTTCAGTTTGTGATGGTACATATACAATGCAATGAAATCCAGTACCTCAACCCTTTAATCATATATGAAAATCAAGATTGCACAATCAACAACAATTGGTAATTTATTTATATGTAGGTCTAGCACAGTACTCAGTAGGATATATAGCTGTAAACCTATAGACATAGTACATTCTGCATATCCAAACCCTTTCCTCATTGAGGCCGAGGTAGGATGAGAACTAAGTCCAAGACTGTGGAGACATGGTAGGAGAGAACTTTGGAGTCTTGAATTGAGTCTATTCGCTGGATACGACTCGAGGTCCACTCCACCTCCAAGTCTGACTCTGTCAAAATAAAAATGAAATTAAGAAATACTAATAATATAGAGCATAATATTTTTAATACACGTGGCTACTACATACAATTCTTCATCTAGTCTAGAATCCAACTTGTTACCGTTAGGTACATACTAGACCATACTCCTTAGTTTAGACCTTACAAAATACAGTAGTCTAGATGCTTAGTCCACATCTAGGACTAGTCCTGGACAAAGGTTACAGTAGAAACTAGGTCTACATCTATCCAATATCTATCGAGTATCATGTACTAGACTAACATCTAAATCTAAATCAAGATCTAACTTGGGTCTAACACTCTAGAGTCTAATTTTCTTTCATAAAATGTTAACGTTAAAACAATGATCATGTTGATTGTTATTATCAATAAAAAAAAAAACAAGACAAGGGATATACATACCATGTCCATACGGCTCGGTGTAAAAATGTCAGAGGAAAAAATGTCAGAGGTAAAAATGTCAGAGGTAAAAATGTCAGAGGTAAAAATGTCTGAGGTAAAAATGTCAGAGGAAAAAATGTCAGAGGTAAAAATGTCAGAGGTAAAAATGTCAGAGGAAAAAATGTCAGAGGTAAAAATGTCAGAGGTAAAAATGTCAGAGGAAAAAATGTCAGAGGTAAAAATGTCAGAGGTAAAAATGTCAGAGGTAAAAATGTCAGAGGAAAAAATGTCAGAGGTAAAAATGTCAGAGGTATAAATGTGGCAAGTTTGTTATAGTTACACCCGGGTTATATATTAGGCTTATCGAAAAAGAACAGCGAGGGATATTCTGCAGTTGTTATTTCACCGCTGCTTTATTTTCCACTTTCCCAGTTTAAATTTATTTACCTTTCGGCCCCAAATGGTGGCTTTTTGCCCGATTATTGCCGAAGGAAGACGGGGGGGGGGGAGGGTATTCTTCTTCTGGGGCACGGTGACCTGGCTGCTCTCCCCCTTCCTCTTATATTATGCTTTGCTAATACATCCTTACGAACAGTGGTCAATGCCTAGGCAGAGCAGGCAGACTAATGGGATATGGTTTCTACTCCGAGTTTCGCGCCTTGCAAGCAATCATCAGGCAATTGATAGCATTCTTAAACATGATTATCCTACAACCTTGGTACAAATACCCCTAAAATAAGACTTAACTAATAAAATACAATTAGAATTACTCATAAGTAATTCTTATTATATTGTATTCAGGTATTGTATTAGTTAAGTCTTATTTTGAGCGTATTTGTACCAAGGTTGCAGAGGAATCATGTAAGACTGTATCAGTTGTCTGATGATCGCTTGCAAGGCGTGAAACTCGGAGTAGCAACCATGCATGTCCCATTATTCTGCCTAATTCAATATTTATATACCGGTATATTATGCTTTTGTAAAAGCAAATGGTACTGGTACACTGAGCAAACTTCTGGGGAAAAAGATTTCTAAAATCGAGAAGTTTGGCCATGTTTTATAGGCTGAGTTGTCGCTCCATGCATGGTGTAATTATTAAATAAAAAGAAAAGTCAGTACAGCCCTCAAAATAGGATCAGATATCTATGAACCTTCTCCCCCCCCCCCCCCCCCCCCCCACTTCTTCTTCACTTTTGAAGATTGTTGGACATTTTAACTGCGTGGCAATGACTGCTATTATATGTAATTTCCAATAAATGCATATTTCCGACAACTCCACTTTCTTGTGGGCTTGGTATTTTGATACTCTGAAACAAAGCAGAAAGCCATGTTATCAATGCTAACCCATCACATTCCCGAAGTGCGCGAGTTGCAATAAAATATTGTCGATTACTATTGCGGTATAAAATAGTCTGGGAGAAAATCAATAAGCAGCTTTGTTACTCCGATACAAAGCAGAAAGCCGCCCATGTTACATCAATTAAAGAGAAGGTTGAGTAAATAAAGGTGAACAATAATTTGTGAGCGTTTGTTATCATTCTTATTATGCAAGTGTGGAAGAACATCAAAGAAAAAAGTTATTCCCTGAAAATCTATTTTAAATGACTTCATATCCCAGATATGACAAGTAACAGCTTTAAAATGAGGCCCGATTTGAATGCCATATGTTTGTGTAGTCCCATATCAATATCTTTCTGTGTACAGTGCTTGTTACTTTACCAAGACTGGGCCAAAGTTTTTATCATTTTGATGACTCCAAAACCTTGCACTACACACCAATACTTACATGTTTATGCTAGATGATCAACCTTTTCTGATTGCTTCCACACCGTTTCTTTCACAATGCAATCGAAAGACCAGAACTCGACTTTATCTTTAAATGCCAACCGCACCATCACATTCCACAGAAGCGCGCGCTTTGCAGAGGTTCGGTTTAAGTTACATCGTTATTTATATAATGATGTGCAAAAAAGTTGATTGTGGATTACTATTGAGGTATAAATAGTCTGGGAGAACAGCAATGGGCATCAATTATTCCCTCGACATGAACGTATATATAAAAAAGGACAAACGACATGCGATGGAGGTAGTTGCATCAAATAAGGGTGGAATGAAGGTCATATAATGAGGGGCATATGTACACAAAAGTATTTGAGGGCAAGATGTCCATTCTTTGGAAGTGTGTGAGGCGTACACGTGGGTGCAATGGAACCTTAAAAACAGATCTCAATCGGGCCCAACCGCACACAGCCAACCCACACAACCATTACGTTGACCTAGTAGGAGCGGAGATAGCAAAAGCGCGGCAGCAAATGAAGGCACGGGCCTCGACCACCAACGACACGCCCAAACAAATATATACGGATACGGTGAGAAATCTGCCTAGAGAAGTACAGGAAAATCTGCCAAGCCGCACCGTTATCAGAAGGACAATTCTGAATCAACGCAGAGGACCTCTGGAGCCTGCAACTCTAGCAGAATTGAACATGGATCCCGAACAAACGGTGACGGATGGGCCCAACCCAACGCAGTTCCTCCTCTACAACGGTCCCCAAGCTCGGAGTAGAATTATTGCGTTCGCCACAGAGGAGTGGATTATTTTGAGGCAATGCGTCGTAGTGACACGCCCTTATAAGGGGTCACACGTGTCGGAGGGTTTAAAATGGGGATGAGCTTCTGAATCGAGACGGTCTTTTACTTTTTGGAGCGGGTTTTTAGTTTTCGGAGCGAGTTTTCACTTTTCGGGCGACTTCTTGTTTTTTCTCATTCTTACTCCACTTCCTTTGCCGCCATGAGGTGCTAAAGCTTTAGCAGAGTTCGGGGCGCCCATCCTATATATGTAACTTTTCGTGATTCCTCGTGATTATATGTAATTATTTGTACTAAATGCACTACTCACTTTAACACTTGACTTTTGTCGAGAACTTTCATTTCTTCGTTTGGACTTTGCTCGTCTGTGGAACGTTACACGGGCTAGCTAGTTGTAGGCTGCCACCGGCCAAACCGGTCCGAGTCACAAACATTAACACATCAACCAATTCAAAATATCAAAAAATGTTAGACATTCATACATAATATATATGCAAGCCTGATCACAAAAAAAAATCAATTTCAAAATCTATTTTCCACATTGTATTATCCTCAGGACATGTACGAAATACAACACACAGCCATTTATAAAATTTACATTATGAAAGAAAGGAATATAATAAACTAGCCCATGCAGTAGCTGTACGTCTCGACATTCTGTGTGATAAAAGTGCTGAGATATTATGACGGCACTCATTTGTTTTGCTTGTACCTCCAACATTTTTACCTCTGACATTTTTATCTCTGACATTTTTACCTCTGACATTTTTACCTCTGACACTTTTACCTCTGACATTTTTACCTCTGACATTTTTACCTCTGACATTTTTACCTCTGACATTTTTACCTTTGACATTTTTACCTCTGACATTTTTACCTCTGACATTTTTACCTCTGACATTTTTACCTCTGACATTTTTACCACTGACATATTTTCCTCTGACATTTTTACCTCTGACATTTTTACCTGGCACCCTAATTGCCTACCGGCAGTTACCAGCAGAATGCCAGAAATTGAAGTAGGCCTACCGCCTAGATCTATATTCTAAGGCTAAGCCCAAATATACTCCTAGTATAATTATAAGCACAAGATCCATCGGTAACCATGCGGATTGATGATTCCTAAGGCCGTGGTGGACTACATTGTTATCAACTGCAAGAATAAACTAAATTAAATGAATTTGTACCCGTCCTAACTGGATCATAATTAAATGTCGGTAGACAATTAAAGTTGGACCTGCATGATTTATATGAATGGGACTGAAATCAATGAACCGGTGCAATTCGTCCACCTCAAGCCCAGTTGGGGAGTGATATTCATTGATATTTATCTAAAATATCGTTTTATTGAACAACAATTTATTTTGCATAAAAATGAGAGGAATGATTTCTTTCTTCCAAAATAACAGAGTTTTTATCAACGGAAATAATATTTTCAAAGAAAATCGGAATTTATTTTCCTTTCAAGGACCTCTATTGCAGTAGGTTAACTAAGCCATTTTGTGCTTGATTTACCCCAAAATCGACTAGCTTTGCATATAAACGTTGTATCATCCGCTCAATCGGACTTGCGTGCATAGAACAAATAAGCATTTTTCCATGAAAAGGTGAAGTTTTCTCAAAGGTGCGTTTCTTTCCAGCATTGGGGCGCCCGGGAGTCACTCGGGTAACATTTCATAAAGTATAATATAAAAAGACCATATGCGAATTTTCTGTACTTTTGTCGGAAAAAATTGATTTATCCAGCACAATGTCGTCTCTTTTTGCGTTGGAGGAGAGCAAAAAGCGAGTTTCAATCATACTTTTGTCGCTCTCGCAAGCTCTCACTCGTTTCACAGTGGTCAAGCGACTTTGGGGCAAGCGGTTAATGAAAATACTAATCGTTAGCTTTCTTCTGGTATTAAACTTGTTTTGATTGATTGTATACTTTTGTCGGAAAAAAGGAAACAAAAAGGCTTGACCAATAACTTATCAGCGTCTGAATTGACCTTTTGACCTTAAATTCCCTGATACAAGCGCACATAAACAGGTTCTAATGACGTCATATTCGCTCAATCGGTGTCTTTTATCCTAAAATGCTACACTTTCACAATGTTTATACATCTTTTTTAATTATTAGTAAGATATAACATATTTTGTCTGATATCACTGAAGTTTTGGGTTTTATTTAATGAGTAATTTTAAAATAAGAGCCATTTTACTGTTTTAATTGACTGGATCGTACCATTAAAGTCGCAGGGTAGAAAGATGCATTTTCCAACTGCGCCAAATTTAATTTACGTTCCGACATTCTGTTAAATGGGTTTGTGTTGTTCAGAATCCACCGAACGTCCACATGCGGAATCGTTTATCAACTAAATTATTTAAATTTATGGAAGCTTCCTTCCCAGGTGTTTGTGTTGTTGAAGCATTTCATTCACCTGCTATCATTCTTTGTACTCCAATAGCCAGAACGCAAATTACATTTTGGTTTTATAGTTTCATGCGGAGTCGTTTATCAACTATATGTATTCAAATTTATGAATGCTTCCTTCCCAGGGGTGGTGTTTATGCATTTCATTCACATGTTATTATTCTTTGTACTCCAATAGTTAGAATACAAAATGCATTTTGTTTTTATAGTTTCATTCAATAAGTAAGTCAATAAAAGAGTATGTTCTGCACAATAAAAACAATGTGTGTCCCTATTGTACGATGTAATGTGTTCCCTCATTTTGTAATAGTTAATTTACCCATTCACATAATGGAACTAACTGCCCTGTGAAGCCAGTGGCCCGTGACCCCTGAGCACTCAACACCGTGTGGGAGTCAGATTGTGGTCAACTTCTTTTTATGAGACAAATCAAGGCAAACGTTTCCATATGCAACAGAGCCCTTACCATTTATAACAATTAATAAAAACAATCTGTTTTAGCTTAAAATCGATTCAATGAGACAGATCACAAGTATTAGTTTTAAGCTAAAACTGACTCGGCCTTAAAATATTTGTTTTTATTTTTTTAATCGAAATCAATTCTATTTGCTGAAACATCCCCTAGGTGATGCACTTCAGTCTAATACTATTACGAGTACCAATTCCAGAAATGGGAGATATAAATGTTTCTTTTTACATCTAGCACATGTAAATCTATCTTGAATATGAAAATATGCCGGAAAGTAAGCAAGAAAAGAAAAGGAAAAGGAATAACAAGGAAGAAAAAGAAGAAAGAAAAAGTTAAAAAATGAAATAAATGTAAGGAATAAATAAATGGAAGAAATAAAGAATAGGGGGGAAAATAAAGAAATAATGTTGAAAGGATGACAAAAAATGGAGGGGATCAAGATAATATTAATAGCATGTCTGTAATTCTTTTTCTTTCATCTACCTTTTGTTTTATTTAACATTTCTTTGTTTCCTTCCTAATATTAACATTTCTCTTTGGTTTCTTTTATAGACTTATTTTATTCCTTGCTCGTACAGGTGTAAATGAAAAGAAAACAAATAAAATTGTATTCGATCATAGGAAAAGGCATAATGTTACTATAAGTCCAGTTATCCTCCAAAATTCAGTCATTGAAATCGTTCCGAAATATAAATATATGGGTGTAGTATTTGATGAGAAGCTGAGTTGGGTATAACAGAGCAAACATGTTCTGGCAAAAGGTCATGTAAGACTGCACTTCCTGAGAAAACTCAAATCTTTCCATGTCGACAAGACCATTCTAAAACTCTTCTTCACCGCATTTGTTGAGAGTACCATCCTATATGGCTGCCTCTCTTGGTATTGTAGTTTAAGGAAGTGTGATCAAACAAAAATTCAAAGGTTGTTGAACCAAGCAGGTAAAATAGTTGGTGAAAATTTCAGTCTAGATGATATCTGCTCTGTCCGTGTTCTTAAGAAAGTCGAGAATATCATGAAGGACCCCATACACCCCCTTCATCCATGTTTCTGCTGGATGAGATCAGGCAAACGACTCCAGTCTGCAAAATGCAGGACAAACCGTTATTTGAATTCTTTCATTCCGTTTGCCATTAGAGCCTTTAACAACACACGTTAACTTAATGGGTGTCAATCAATATAGTTCACATGAAATGTTGACCTTAGAATTATTATGTCAAAAGAGCTGGGCTTTTAAATGCAATTTAACTCTGACTTTCCATACTCGCTGAAATGTGCTGTAAGGGTGCCGGCCGGTAATCTTACGGGCTCCGTCCGATGAGCAGGTGCACCCATGTATCCCGGAAGGTGCCCTGTCGGGGCACGACCGGGGTCCTCAAAGCGCCCGGCCGGGTGCCGTGCGGTGCACTGAACTGCGTGTCCATTGACATCCGCACTCCTGTATTTAAAGCTGCGTTAATTTTGAGATGCCGCCGTGAGGGGACCGCACGGGCAATATTCATTTCAAATGGCCCCCGTACGGCAAACGCCCGGTATTGTGCACAGGCACGTAGCCAAGGGGGGGGGGGGGGGCACATGCGCCCCCATATTGCTCCGATTGTCTCATTTTCGCTCGCGTGCACATTGCCAGCACAAACCACTGACCTCTGCCTCCTGAACGGATCATCGCCCATTCCATTCACTATACGTTACGTACTATAAAGGCTGTATTGTCTGACCGTTCATGAATATTCATGTTTTTGCTAAACTCGGCAAAATGTTTGCTTTTACTAAATGGAAAAATTACGGTGGGGGGTTGGATGAAATGGACATAATGAAAAAGGCAGAAGTGATCTATGATAATTCATGCTTTTTATGTTTCGTGTGCTCGACCTATAATCTTCAAATCGCTTGGTAAACTGAGTCCAAAGTTAGACTTGTTTCACATGTGTATTATAGGCAATGACGAGCTTGCAACCTATTTTGAAAAATTACGGTGGGTGAACTTTCAAAAGTCAATGAGACATGAGGGCTCCAATGAAAGAGCTAGTGATAACGTACGTCGGGGTGGATGTGCTTTTCGTTTAAACAAAAAATGAATTTTTAACGATTTTTAAAAAAAAACGTCTATAGGCTAACATGTTAGGCTGCCGACTCAGATCATGCTCTGACGATAGGGGGCGTTGTGAAATGAGACTAACCGGAGCCATATGCTAAAATTGTCAAGATCGGTTGAACTTTTTTTGACCCCTTTTTTTACCTCGATCGATTACATGTATGTGCCGTGAGTGAGGGAGCCGTAGGGTACACGTACGGAACCCTTGAGCACCGCAAGGCGCCAGTAAAGATTTTTCATGAGAATTGACCCACAAAATCGTGAGGGGCCGTCCGGGCACCGTCCGGAGCCCGCATGGGACCCGTAAGGTGCGCTACGGGCTCTTTACGGGCGTTCTACGGCCTAACGGTCAGATAAAAACGCTGGGACAATTGATGCCATGTTATGTTTTTTCCAATTTTTAACCGATTTCGAATGTAATTATTTCCAATTTCAATGTCATGTTTTTGATGTCTTTTTATACATGATTTCAATGTAAACGCAATATGTAAAATCCCACAATTAATTGCCATGACATTATTGGACGAAATAAAATTGAATGAAATTGAATTGAATTGAAATGATTTCATCCTATGGCGTATATGTGTGAACATGTAATGTTTGCATGGAAACATGACCCTGATGACTAAAGGCTTCTGTAGCAAAAGTAATAAAGAATGGGCTCAATATAGCCTAATGCTTTTAAATCTAAAGGTCCTATGGTTATAAACTTGATCGGTTGATCATGTCGGTACGTGTTACGTATAATGTCTGTTGACTGATTATATCTTATAAGCTCGAATAGATTTAATTTACAAGCTGTTTAATGTTCTTATCCGTATGCCTTTTTTTCTCTAGTCATAATCTGCGCAGAGGCTTTCAAAGTCAAGCCACTGGAAATAGGCACATCAGGAACAATCCCCTTTGACCATGTGAAGAACGATCCTGAGATTCGTGTAGTACAGTGGTACAAGAGCTGGAGAAGTGATGCATTTGAAACTGGTGATCCCAGTCTGGCATCATGGGCGAACGGAGCAACTAGAAGCCTGCCGAATTACCACATAGAAAATACTACTTTATCGTTGGTCATTGACAATGTTACGTTGAAGGACGAAGGTCTCTACAAGTGCTTCGTGGCACGTGGAGACCTGTTCACTGAGTCAAACTACTACATCCGTACGGTTATGTATGGTGAGTGTAATTTTTGATAAAGGGCAATTCAGCCTTGGTGAAAGATCTCATTGAGTTAAAGTAGAAAAATCAGGGACTCAAGTTGGTGAGCGTTAGAGAAGATCGAAGAATGATCAAGAATATTATGAATGTTTGAAAATCAAGATCACTAAAAATGTACATATACACCTGTAGGCCTATATCAAATCCTAATCGATGAATTAGTCATTCGACGGAGATGCATTAGTGTATTTCTGTATTAAACGAAAATAAATATCACGCTTTTATACAATTGATATCAATTATTTATTATCAATTCAGAAATTTGCTTTCCACTTGTAAAAGTTTACAAATCAATTCACAAAAAGAAATGATTATAATCATAGACAGTTACAGTAATGGCAAAATAAATTTATAACAGCTTTAGTTTGGTGGGTTACATGGAATAAATTTTGTACGATTAGGATGTCGATACATCAGATGGTAGATGATAATGAACAGAGGAAAATCCAATGTCATACAGTAAACAATCATTGCTAATTTTTCTTATTGAATCTGAGGTTAGAGGAAAGCAAGGGTCAAACGAAATGAATAATTAAATTTGCAATATATGGGGTCTTGCAGTGGTAAGCCCTCACTTGGTTAAAACCATACATCTCTTCGACGGATATATTGGTTTTTATAGATGTACAGTTTCCTGAGTTCTGATTGGATAAATGAATACTGTTCATCCATTCGATGGATGTTAAGCTATGGTCACAAATCAGAGCAGCGACCGACCGATCAGTAGCCTGCTCGGTCGCTGCTGGAATTAGGCATCGCCCAGCGATTAGGTCGGTGCCCGGGCGGCGACCGCCCAGGCACCGAGCGTATTTTGGGCGGCGAGTGAAAAGTGAGCAGGCGCCGCCCAAATTTTAACTCCGCGCTAAAACTTCAGCGTCGACCGAGCGATGCCCTAAAAACGAGCGGTGCCTGGGCGGCCGCCGCTCGGTGGCCGGGCAGCCGCCGGCCAGAATTTGTTAAAAACTCGCCGCTCGGTCGCCGAGCAGGCTACTTTTGGGTAATGTGACCATAGCATAAGACACACATGCGTGTATGACGGGCCTTACAGTCCATAATCATGTACAACTTTACAACTACAATGTATACATCAATCGAACTATTTGATTTTTGCTACTTCTCTTTCCTCATACAGACTGTGTATTGTATGTAGACTACTGCCAATGAGACGTTAATTGTTTTCATGTCTGCTTGATTTACATTCCCAAATTAAAACATGTTGTCCGTCGCACTACTCGCAATCAGGGCTCTGTAGGAAAGAATCAGAATGGTTTATCTGGATGCATTTTGCGCATTATTCTCAAGAAACACATAATGCTGATTGCACCTTCTTCTTAGCATACTAACATTAGAAGACCAGACGAGTGAATTTCACACCGTTGTTCCCAAATACTTGTAATTTTTAAATCTCACCCGCGGATGGTAATCAGAGGTCTTAATTGTGTTTCTTTCTTTGGTCTTCGTGACATTCGATTTAGTGTTGTGTCGGTCACACCACTCTACAAACTTGCTTACAGTAGAGATATCATTTTTTCACTTGTATTGTCAGTCATAAACCTAAAAGTACCGTATCATCTGCATTATTTATAATTTGGCAGCTAGTAGAGATATAAAAAAAGTAAGGGAGAGATGACATACCTCTGAAGTGGTCCTTTGTTTAGGGTTTTAACTTCTACCACATAATACAGACAAACAAATATTATAACAAATGAATTCTAGACGGAAGTAGATCTCTAACGATAGTGATACATGCAGGATTTTACTGTTGCCTCATTCTCCTGTTCGTATCTACCGATGATAGCAAACATTATTTCCACAAAAAAAACACAGGCTTTAAATCCAATTTTCGGATTCAGCGGGAATCAAGCACAACCAGCAGGAATGAACAATTTTCAAAAATTCGCGCCACATTCGGGCGAGTATTTAAAATTGACGAACATTCTTACAGCCTTGTAAGAATGCCGTACGAGAGCGGTTTGATTGCTGTCCGAATACTGCCTAAAGTCTGGTTGAAAGGTGCCTCCAATGATGTACGAATTTACCTCGAATACAGCCAGAACGCTCCCGGAGTTGCCGCCGAATGTAGTTCGAACGTCCAAGAATTCAAACAGAAAGCAGCACGAATACTTAGAATATACTTAGAATGTAACACGAATTCATGTCCCCGTTGTACCAAGAATGCCGCCGGAATGGTCCCCGATACTAAATGCTGCTGAATCTAGCATTTTTCATCAGTCTCAGCCCAGCCACCATAGAGTATAGACCCCCTTGACCATGTTGCTTTGCTCAAGATTGCTCTCCTCCAGCAAGACCTGCTTGAACATTATGCAGTAAAATACTTACACTGACGGTGACCTTCTTTTTGACCTGGACGATGAGGTGGAGCCTCACACATTCGAAGTGGCGCAGGATCCAGCGGTCCTTGCAGTCAGTTCAGTTTTGCCAGAACCTGAGAGAGAACCTGAGGGAGAACCTGAATGGAGTAGGCGATCTTGCGCGGGGGCCTTGAGCCAGTCAACCATCTCCTGCTCCTGTTCCTCGGTGAAGTCTGCCGTCACCAGCTCCCTCTTACGCTTCTCCTGGGACTTGGCAGACTCATTATGTGGAAGCTTATCATCATTGTCAGAGGAGGACTGTCCTGATGGTTGGTGGACCTCGGCCATTTTGTCCATTTGGAAAGCAGGGGAGGGTGCTATGGACTCAGCTTCAGGCTCCGAAGGTGCTGGGGTAGCTTCAACAACAGGAGCTGGCTCTTCAGGGGCTTCTCGGGCTGCAGCACCTCTGCCCCGTCCATGGCCCCGTCTGTGGCCAATGCCATTGGTGGAGTTCTTGACCTGGGCTCCCTTCTTTCTTGGCTGCATGACCTGTGAACATTGTGAAACTTGTGAACAAATTTACAAAAAGTTGATGTTGACCAGGCGACTCTTCAATGCAGACTCACAAGAATAAGTCCGAATGTTTGGAATGCAGTCAGAATTTTTAGAATGCACTTCGAATATTCAGGTATATGCCACAAATGTTCATTTCGACGGCATTCCTGCTCATTCGGCCTTTAATGTGACGAGGGTTCCGACAGATATTTTTAGTAGAACTCACGTTTTTGAACATTTTTGGTAGTTAGATTGCGTGTCAAATGTTCATCTCTCTCTAGAAGTTTAAAGTCAATTTCAATAAACATTTAATTTTCGTTATTATTTTTTTGTTTTGTATTAATTGTTTCGTTTTGTTTCCTTTTCTTAGCTTTCCCTAGAAAGGACCCGGAGATAACTTTGGACATTGATTCGAATCGTGTTAATTGCACTGTTGAGCACGTGAAGCCAATGATATACCCGGTTTTCAATTTCGACTGGATTCCTGAAAGTACTGAGACATATGCAGTCCTGAATGAAGACGGAACATACACGACATCGATCAGTTGCACACTGCCTCGGACCAAGAGTGCACCACGAGTAGATTGTTCCTTTTCCTACTTACACTACCAGGGAGTAGGCTCGCTGGACTTGCGTGTTATCACCACTGACAGTCTGATGGAAAATATAACTACAGTGTCACCTATGTGCACACCTGTGACATTTGCAGGTGAGATAAACCATTTGATCCTTTCCTGCTTTAAAGATACTATGTCCCTTTTGCAGCCAACATCTGAAAATCAGACTATTACTTACTGTATTGGTAGCACTTAAGTTGATTCGACAACTAATAGTCGTTATTTTCCCACTTAAATACATTTTCATGCCCCCCCCTCCTTTTTTTTTAGGGAAGTTCTAAATTAGTATTATCTTTCAAATGCCGTTGGAATTTAACCTTTTCATTTGTTTGGCCTGCAAATGGGACAGTACCTTTAAAGGCATCGTTTAACAATGTTAAATCTGAGATGCATGGCCCTACGTGTTATCGGTGTCTGTGATATGGTGTAATGTTGAAGCCCTAACAAAATTGCGCTTCAAAATGATCATGAAGTGCCTCAAAAAAGTAAAAACATTTGAGTGACCGGTTTTACCATACTCATTTTCCCCAATAGACTGTAGTGTTATACAAACCGTTAGGAAAACGAAAAATGAAATTTCGATTTCCAATCATAAATATCTCGTTAATCGGTGATCGGCTGCTAACAGCCATGGGCTTCATGACTGACCTAAAGGTTTATAATTATGATTGCAGCATGATCTAAACCCAGGATTTTGTTTCAGAATCTGAGGCAATTTAACCGAGTCACTTTAATAGGAAATTGAAAGCAGCAAATAGATCTTGATTTTATGTGCGTTATATCACCCGAAAAATGAATAAAGAAATATCTAAAGAGCTTATTTGTAATCCATTTGTTTATATTTTGATTACCAATGGATATACATATATAACGCATCTATTCTCAATATTTGTAGCTTTCTTTGACCAAGATGCGTGGTGAATTGTAATTATTCAGGACCGTAAAAATGGCACTCTATATTTGTGCATTTTATAAATCAAGCGTCTTCCAGTTGGTTCGATATTGTAACGGAATGCAACTTTAAGCAGGAAGTCCTCTTTCTAGAGTGGAGGGACAGCTAGAATTCTCTTAATTCTCATACATCGACATTGCATAGTTACCCATGTCCCTAGTTGACATGAGCCAAAGAGGACGATTGGCTTAAACAACCTCGTTATATGTGATAGCTAATTCTCAAACAATGAAAGACTGTGCATATTGTCAGTAACCCTTTCATGTAACCCATGCCACACAGCCCTGCTCCCAGAATGATTTCACTGGATATTCGAGTGTAAGCGAGGGACTGGTTAAAAAGATTATTATAGCCAAAGAAACTTAAATACAAAGGAGATTGTTGACGATGGTCAGGTTTAATTACGCCAACAGGGCTATTTCCAGCCCCGTTGTTTACGGAAAAGATATGAATTGAAATCGCCTAGTACAGCTCCCTATGTGGAAAGGTTAACACAATCTGTGTTATGAGCCACATGGTTATGGCCATCAACAAAAGAAAAATATATTAATAAATGGTCCGGGACTAGGATCATATGAGACCTTTGAATTGGAAACTGATGCAGAGAGTATAGGAGCATGCACTCAAAATACAGAGCAAATATAAGGATTGCAGAAAACCTCACCTTAGAAAAGTGGAAGTGACAGTGTGTCAGGCAGATGGTAGCTATCTAAATGTGAGAGGAGTGGGGGAAATGTTCCAGACATCTGGTGAAACAAATCTACCCCATCCGGTCACGGTCGCAAATTTAAATAACACTGAGATTTGGGGGATGGACTTTATATTGGGTAAAGACAGCAGCCTCGATTTTCCAAAAAAAAAAATCCAGTTTCAACTTGGGGATGGAACGATTGGTAGCTCGAGGACCGTCTAAGAGGCTTAGTGCAGCGAAGAGGTAAACAAATAGAAGATAAACAAGAGAGGGCACTGGAAGCTTTCCTCACTACTCACTCACTACCACACGAAGTGCAAGCTGCACAAACCAAGTACAGTTTCGCAACAGGACTTAAAAGAATAACCAATTTATAATCATATACAATATACTATGCTCAAATATGTCTATGAACTGTCGAATGTTTCCTTTTTATGTTTGATGTGTCCATTTTTGTGTTGTTTGAATGTATATTGTTGTGTATGCACCATATGATGAAAATATAGTTTCATTTCATTTTATCCGAAACTGATTAAATAATAGAGTTTTATCTGCTGTGCTTGTTATTTTAATTCACTTTCAAGTGTTCTTTTACTGACTATAATAAAATAAAATTGTAGTCGTATCCTTAATTGTTATAATGCAGTATCTTGACCATTCGCATTTGATCTTATTTGTTGTTTATATCATTTCTGACAGTTCATATGCACTAGTAACAATTTGTATTACCTATTTTAATTTGAAGTATATTTACAGTACTCTTGTTTGGACACTCATGATTATTGTTATTCATATATATATACTTTGTCGGCAGTACTATTCTATCGTTACTTTTTTAGATATTTATCTTTATTATTTCTTGTTTGTTTAAATATGTCATTTGATGTACCATTATCATGTTTATGTTAATTCGATGTATTTACATTGTTTCACACGGCCCCAATGGAAATCAGTCTTGTAACTGTTTGGGCTTTTTTAACCGTGTATAAATAAAGATATCAATTCAATTCAATTCAATTCAAAGAGTTGCAAGACATATTTACCGACTCGGATAGTGATTTGGGGTAGACTGGACTTGACTGATACAGCACCAAATAAATACGAGGGGTGCGGCAACCATCAGAGCACCACCAAGGCGGCTGCCGGAATGGCAGCAAACTGGGGCAGATGAGCAAATCTGGAAAATGCTGGACAGGGGTATTATGGAACGTTCATGTAGCCCATATTAAAGAAGTCAAGTTATATCTCTTCCTTTCAAGTACTCTGCCGATTGTGACCACTCTATCAAGACTAGAGCGCTTGACAGTCTGTACCCGACAATGGGGATACAGTGCAGTCCTGTGTGGGCATGATTTGTGGGAAACTTATGGCAAAGATAACCAATCAAGATGGACTTTCCTTGTGGCCAGGGAATAACCCAGCCCCAGCTAGAGATGTAGACAGCACTGTGAATGCAGAGAAGGTTATTACATACAGTTATATGAACACTCCCTCCGGATAGAACAGTTATATGGAATTAAGTCGGCCTAATCCACATCCCCATCAATCCAAGGAACTATGAACATCTATAAGATTAGCACCAAGGGGTCGACTATAAAGGGGCATATTTCTGTACTTTTCAGGTTGTGTATGTACTGATACATGTGCCTTTATAGTTCACAGCATTGCAAATATATGACGAGTCATAGGATAGAGTGCGTCGATAATTTGTGTAACTCTAAGCATGTAAGTACATTCTGCCTACTCGAATACAAATTGTTTAGATAGATAGTTAATCATTGTCATCGTTTTGCTCTTTATGCTCTAGTGTGTCCTTGTTCTCCTATCCCTTCTACTTTTGCCACTCCTTCGCGGCCTTTTGACAAACCTGTCACGCCATCGGCGTACTGGTACCTTCCACTAAAATATAACTAGCAGTAACAACTTTCCGAAACACTATTCACTTCAAATAAATTTTACTGTCATCCTGTCATTTCACTGCAGCCTACCTAGAAGCAGTTTACTCTTCCATCCTTTCCAAAAGCTTTCCTATCGCACTTATCTTTTCTACTACATTCTAACTTGTGGCACTTCATTCTAAAAGAAGTATAATAATCAATATACATGTTATTTTGGGATGCATTTTTGCATTGTAAATCTTTGGTAAAACGTTAGTTACATTCGATGGTTAATTGTTCATAGACGCTACAAGATAATGCCGATTTGAACGTCAATATGAGAACAAGGAGGGAATGATGCTGTCGACCCCTGAATAGGCCAATGAATCAGAAAAGCTAAATGAACTAGTGGAAGAAGGGAGGGCCGAGCTCAAACATGTGGGTCCGGCAAGGACGGCAACAAGGATCGATCTCAGTATGTGTTTATTATGGCCAAGAAGGGCATTGAAATTGAACACGCATATACATTATTTCTTTTCCCTTTTTCAGGCGATACAGAATGCATTGCTTCGGTGTTCTTCATAGTTTCTTCGACAGTGGTCATCTCCATAATGCTAATCCAATGTAGTAAGTACATACATTGTATTTTCACAAACCAAAAACATTGTTGTATGCTTGTGTGTGCCCGAGCACGCGTGTTTGTGTGTGCTTTCCCGATTCTTGTTGACTTTGAATTGCTAAGGACTTTATTTATATCGAGTAAGAAAATCGAAAAAAAGAAGAGTGAGAAGAAAAAGTCAAAATAATAATACGAAGAAGAATAAATAAGGAAAAGAAGAAGAACACAAGGAAACGAAAGTGGAGGACGTAGAAGAACATCAATTAAAGGGTTATGGCAGGACAGTGTAAACCATGATCAGTATAACTATAAGCCCATCTGTACGATCTAGCGTGACAAACAAGTTGTCCTGATCTTTTAACTCTCTTAAATGAATTGGTCGAGGGGCTTTCAGCTATTTCGTTTTTTCGGCTGTTCAAGGATTTTTATCATAAAAGTGATTGTTTTGTAAAACAAACCGATAGGAGTTCTTAGAATGTCAACATTGTTTGTCTACTTGAACAGCACTGTAACGTTGAAATTTCCGACTTCTGGCGTACTACGGAAGAAATTCAGAGTAAAGGGTCTTGACACGTACTATTAAAGGTCTTTGGGACTACACGTCATATATACTTTGTCCAAATAAACCGAAAAAATATGAAATATATATTTTTACACTCAATTTCACTATTTTAATTAATTCATTTTTGCACTAAAGTCATTACTTCGTTCGGAACTTGGAATTTGTTTTGACTAGAAGAGAATTTGTCCAAGCGCTGTCGTAATCACTGATACAAGTGTTTGTATGTTTTTCTTTCTTTCTTACGTCGTAAATTACTCCTCATGTAACCATTATTGTTTTATGAAAATTCATTTTAGTATTTTATATTTTTGTATTTCTCTCCCATTACATTCCACTTTTGTATAGTATTGTTAAGGAGAAAATGTCATCGGGCCGTGCAGAAATGCAACAGGGCCAATGAGAGCGAGGACAATGAGAGCGAGGACAATGAGATTCAGTCTGCTGTGTTCATTAGGACGGAAGTGATTACTTTAGATTGCGTTGGTGCGACTGAGGTAGAAGAGATAATTTTTTCACAGACACTAATTTGAAAATTAATTTTGTTACCTTATTATGAGTTGTTAGCTTGTTGTTGTTGCTACTCTGTTTTTACAGTATAACATCGTCCCATATTTTGTTATAAATGATTGTATTATTTATTAGCCTAATCATTTTCTTATCCCAACCCCGGTAGTCCTTCCCCATTATTTTTAATTATCATGTTATTGTTCGTTCTTTACTGCATTTTTTTCATTGTTAATGTTATATATCGATTTATTTATTTTTGTCCCTGCATTGTTTGTCGCATGTAACTGTTTTTTATTTGTTTTTTGGGAAATAAATGAATTGAATTGAATTGAACTGAATTGGATTGAATTGAAATTAATCATTATAATGTTACCGCAAGAAATGGATAATAAAGATAGTGTCATTCAGTATTTATTTCATATTGGCAAGCATGAGGCTTCCCATGTTTAGAATCTTGAAGGGTTTCAGTCTACCAATCAAAGATCTTATTTAGTATCCCTAACTTAAGGTTCATCTGTGAAAAAATTTAAAAGAAGCTAATGTCAACTGATTTGGGTAGGTATGGGTATGGACAACTACCAACAAAAAGGAAGGAGGGCTGGGGGTTGGGGAGAATTTGTTATTTGAGGTCAAAGGTCAGTGAACTCTGGCTAAATCACTAAAAATCGTATTTCAGCAACAAAATATGGTATATAGATGATCTTGGTGTCAAAATGCACAGGATTACAAAAGAAGATGCCATAAAATAACTACTGACCCTTAGAATAAAATCTTGACCTCCGAAAATGAGGTCAAAGGTCAACAAACTATTTTATCTCTAAAATGTCATATTTATAACAGTAAAATTACCATATCATATAAAAATGAGCACAAACAAATCAAAATGGCTAATTTCAACTTATTGTGGCAGATATGGGGGTATGGGGATTATTACTTATTCCAAGAGCAGAGGGGAAGGGGTAAATTTCTTTTCTGAGGGTCAAAGGTCATTGACCTTGCACTAAAACACTATACATTGTATCTCAGCAACAAAATAAAGTATGTGGATGATCTCGGTGTCAGAATGCACAGGATTACGGAAGAAGATGGCATAGAATTACTACTGACCCTTAGAATAAAATCCTGACCTCCAAAAATGAGGTCAAAGGTAAAAAATATACGTTTCATCACTTAAATGTCCTATTGGTAAAAGGAAAATTACGATCTTATATAAAAATGAGCACAAACAAATCGAAGAAGCTAATTTCAACTTTTTATGGCGGGTATGGGGGTTATTGTGTATTCCAAGAAGAGAGGAGGAGGGGGAAATTTCCTTTCTGAGGGTCAAAGGTCATTGACCCTGCACTACAACACTATAAATTGTATTTCAGCAACAACTTGTTTTCCATAAGCCTTGAAGATCTTGGTGTCAAAATGCACAGAATTATACTGGGAGATAAACAAAATATGAAATGGATTCTTCACCACCAAAATACGAGGTTGAAGGTCAAAATGAACAGGGGGGGAGGAGGGGGTTAAAGTTCATTAGTGTCAATTAGTTTGTGTATTTTAAGTATATGTGCAATTTGCGGATACTACTCACAACTTAGAACTTACTGTAACTATTGGCAACAAAATACAAATTAATAGTACTCAGTCTGTATCCTCTTTATCGCTACCAATAACTTCTTCTGCATCTATGCTTTCTGTTCCATTGGAGCAATGTCCACAGCACACTCCACATGCAGATACACATGACATTCCAGCTTTCATGCAGCTGCATTTCATGTTTTGACACTGCCTCTCCCCTTCTTTACAGTTGTTTACAAATTCCTTTAAGAAGGTTGTATGGCGCGATGCCAACAGACAGCATCTTTGGTCAGAGTTTTCTGTTGGAATCTAACTCCTATCCTTTTCCTTTGGGATCAAGAATAGTAGTGTCAAGATGCTTCCATACCACAACTTGAAGATGGGTTACTATTATTAAGGAGAGGAGTTTAGTGCACCTTGCAGAGAGTCCTGTATACAGCAGAGAAAGTGATGTCGACTCTAATTAATAACCAGTGGCAGTCCATAGAATAATTGACTGCCTGAGGGTACGTAGGACATAGAATTTTTTTTTTTGAACGGCAGAGCTAACTGGCTGTCCAATTTATTTGAACAGTCGAGACTTAACTTTGGAACACTACTGTAAAATAACAAAATTACCGAGATGGATATATGTGAAATATGTAATGAGGACTTTTCAGAATCAGGAAAGCTTCAGAGGTTGCACAGACGTATCAACAACTCTTCATTATTAGAGCGATTGGAACGAAAATGGACAAGCAACAATCCTATGATAGTCTATCGTAGATGCCGAAACCTTTTCTTGCAAAAGGAGCTGACCCCGGTCCAAACATTTATCTTCACAATGGATCGCATGATGAGGAACCAAAAAAGCATGATTTGGCAATATGCTCAAGGAAACAGCTATACAAGTTGACTTGGACATAAACAGCAAGATGCTGTTGTTGATGGAGGGTGGTTACTTTATCAGGTAAAGTGGTCCAGCGGTACAACCAGTAAGACTTTAATTATTTTGTCAGGTATATGTTCAAAACAAATTCAAGGATGCTACTGTAGTGAATGCTACGGGGAAGAATCATCAACGAAAGATCATGAACATGTGCGGCGCCTGGTTGGGAAGAAGGTTTCTTCAGACATGAGCCTTACACCGGACTATATCATGTGACAGAGAGGTTTTCCCGGCAAGTGAGAAGAACAAAGGAGCCTTATAATCACAATGGTATATGCAGGGATGGTAAGCCACAATATCACTGTACGCCAAGCAAAATATGATGGTGACACGCTGATCGTTAGGTCTGCAATAGACATGGTCGGAAGTGTGAATTCCCCAGTTGTTGTTGTCGCCCAGGACACCAATATTTTGATATTACTCTGCTATCA
>JAVYIG010013465.1:0-47213 GCA_035222895.1 Strongylocentrotus droebachiensis
ATTCGAGACATGGTAAATTCAAAGCAAACACACAAAATGCATGTAATAGTTATTCGAGTCGATATATACATCCTTAAAGGTTCACACACGGAATATAAATAATCAATTACTTTAAATAACCAAACCATAATAAAAAAGAAAATACAATAAAGGGAACAAATAGAACGAAAATTAAGGTTGATGTAAGTTGTCATGAAACAAGATAGATAATTACAGAACAAACACATCAGAATATACATTCCACCTGTCAATTCATCATACACATTGAGAACAGGAATATATTGTTTGTTGTTGTTGTTTTTAGTTAACAATATTAATCTTTATGAAATTTAGTATTGTAAAAAGCATAATGTATATATTGTCATCCCATGCTGACTGTCTCTCACGAGAATGAAATAGTTTTATTGTCGGGGTCATCTCGTAGGAGAGGTTGGATAATCATAAAGCATAATATAGTACAGGTAATACTTGTTATAATATTTTTTCCTTTCTTTCTCTTTTTTCTATTCAAATAAAAAGGAAAAAATCGAAAAAGATATACGACATGACAGTAAGACAATATATATATTAAAAGTTTTAAAATGTTTGTGGCTTACACCCAGTAAATAAGACCGATTGATCGATCTGTAATTGAAAAAAAAAGTCAAAAAAATAATCTTGGAACCAGCGGGATTTGGAGTGTCGGCGTAAGGTAGGGAGGGGGTTGAAGTTCCCCTATCCCGCGACCGCTAACCACCAAGGCGGTGATCATTTCCTAAAAAAAAATTGAAATTATCCCAAACTTCAAATTAATCTGACAAATTTTGAGAAGAGTGTTCCAGAGCTTGAACTATATAGGGTTCTTGTGCACCATCTCCCCTATCTTCTGGTGTTAATAACTAAGAAACAGAAATGTCGGCGTAAGGTGGGGAGGGAGTGAAGTTCCCCTTAAGTTAGCCCTGAAGTAAGCGACTGCTAACCACCAAGGCGGTGATCATTTCATGAAAATTCTGATATTATCCCAAACTTAAAATCAATCTGACAAATTTTGAGAAGAGTGTTCCAGAGCTTGACCTATATAGGGTTCTTGTGCACCATCTCCCCTATCTTCTGGTGTTAATAACTAAGAAACAGAAATGTCGGCGTAAGGTGGGGAGGGGGGTGAAGTTCCCCTTATCCCGCGACCACTAACCACCAAGGCGGTGATCATTTCATGAAAATTCTGATATTATCTCAAACTTAAAATCAATCTGACAAATTTTGAGAAGAGTGTTCCAGAACTTGACCTATATAGGGTTCTTGTGCACCATCTCCCCTATCTTCTGGTGTTAATAACTAAGAAACAGAAATGTCGGCGTAAGGTGGGGAGGGGGATGAAGTTCCCTTTATCCCGCGACCCCTAACCACCAAGGCGGTGTTCATTTCATGAACATTCTGATATTATCCCAAACTTAAAATCAATCTGACAAATTTTGAGAAGAGTGTTCCAGAGCTTGACGTATATAGGGTTCTTGTGCACCATCTCCCCTATCTTCTGGTGTTAATAACTAAGAAACAGAAATGTCGGCGTAAGGTGGGGAGGGGGATGAAGTTCCCCTTATCCCGCGACCCCTAACCACCAAGGCGGTGTTCATTTCATGAAAATTCTGATATCATCCCAAACTTAAAATCAATCTGACAAATTTTGAGAAGAGTGTTCCAGAGCTTGACCTATATAGGGTTCTTGTGCACCATCTCCCCTATCTTTTGGTGTTAATAACTAAGAAACAGAAATGTCGGCGTAAGGTGGGAAGGGGGTGAAGTTCCCCTTAAGTTAGCATGGAAGTTAGCGACCGCTAACCACCAAGGCGGTGATCATTTCATGAAAATTCTGATATTATCCCAAGCTTAAAATCAATCTGACAAATTTTGAGAAGAGTGTTCCAGAGCTTGACCTATATAGGGTTCTTGTGCACCATCTCCCCTATCTTCTGGTGTTAATAACTAAGAAACAGAAATGTCGGCGTAAGGTGGGGAGGGGGGTGAAGTTCCCCTTATCCCGCGACCCCTAACCACCAAGGCGGTGATCATTTCATGAAAATTCTGATATTATCCCAAGCTTAAAATCAATCTGACAAATTTTGAGAAGAGTGTTCCAGAGCTTGACCTATATAGGGTTCTTGTGCACCATCTCCCCTATCGTCTGGTGTTAATAACTAAGAAACAGAAATGTCGGCGTAAGGTGGGGAGGGGGGTGAAGTTCCCCTTATCTCGCGACCCCTAACCACCAAGGCGGTGTTCATTTCATGAAAATTCTGATATCATCCAAAACTTAAAATCAATCTGACAAATTTTGAGAAGAGTGTTCCAGAGCGTGACCTATATAGGGTTCTTGTGCACCATCTCCCCTATCTTCTGGTGTTAATAACTCAGAAACAGAAATGTCGGCGTAAGGTGGGAAGGGGGTGAAGTTCCCCTTAAGTTAGCATGGAAGTTAGCGACCGCTAACCACCAAGGCGGTGATCATTTCATGAAAATTCTGATATTATCCCAAACTTAAAATCAATCTGACAAATTTTGAGAAGAGTGTTCCAGAGCTTGACCTATATAGGGTTCTTGTGCACCATCTCCCCTATCTTCTGGTGTTAATAACTAAGAAACAGAAATGTCGGCGTAAGGTGGGGAGGGGGGTAAGTTCTCCTTATCCCGCGACCCCTAACCACCAAGGCGGTGTTCATTTCATGAAAATTCTGATATTATCCCAAACTTAAAATCAATCTGACCAATTTTGAGAAGAGTGTTCCAGAGCTTGACCTATATAGGGTTCTTGTGCACCATCTCCCCTATCTTCTGGTGTTAATAACTAAGAAACAGAAATGTCGGCGTAAGGTGGGGAGGGGGATGAAGTTCCCCTTATCCCGCGACCCCTAACCACCAAGGCGGTGTTCATTTCATGAAAATTCTGATATCATCCCAAACTTAAAATCAATCTGACAAATTTTGAGAAGAGTGTTCCAGAGCTTGACCTATATAGGGTTCTTGTGCACCATCTCCCCTATCTTTTGGTGTTAATAACTAAGAAACAGAAATGTCGGCGTAAGGTGGGAAGGGGGTGAAGTTCCCCTTAAGTTAGCATGGAAGTTAGCGACCGCTAACCACCAAGGCGGTGATCATTTCATGAAAATTCTGATATTATCCCAAGCTTAAAATCAATCTGACAAATTTTGAGAAGAGTGTTCCAGAGCTTGACCTATATAGGGTTCTTGTGCACCATCTCCCCTATCTTCTGGTGTTAATAACTAAGAAACAGAAATGTCGGCGTAAGGTGGGGAGGGGGGTGAAGTTCCCCTTATCCCGCGACCCCTAACCACCAAGGCGGTGTTCATTTCATGAAAATTCTGATATCATCCAAAACTTAAAATCAATCTGACAAATTTTGAGAAGAGTGTTCCAGAGCTTGACCTATATAGGGTTCTTGTGCACCATCTCCCCTATCTTCTGGTGTTAATAACTAAGAAACAGAAATGTCGGCGTAAGGTGGGAAGGGGGTGAAGTTCCCCCTTAAGTTAGCATGGAAGTTAGCGACCGCTAACCACCAAGGCGGTGTTCATTTCATGAAAATTCTGATATTATCCCAAACTTAAAATCAATCTGACAAATTTTGAGAAGAGTGTTCCAGAGCTTGACGTATATAGGGTTCTTGTGCACCATCTCCCCTATCTTCTGGTGTTAATAACTAAGAAACAGAAATGTCGGCGTAAGGTGGGGAGGGGGATGAAGTTCCCCTTATCCCGCGACCCCTAACCACCAAGGCGGTGTTCATTTCATGAAAATTCTGATATCATCCCAAACTTAAAATCAATCTGACAAATTTTGAGAAGAGTGTTCCAGAGCTTGACCTATATAGGGTTCATGTGCACCATCTCCCCTATCTTCTGGTGTTAATAACTAAGAAACAGAAATGTCGGCGTAAGGTGGGGAGGGGGATGAAGTTCCCTTTATCCCGCGACCCCTAACCACCAAGGCGGTGTTCATTTCATGAAAATTCTGATATTATCCCAAACTTAAAATCAATCTGACAAATTTTGAGAAGAGTGTTCCAGAGCTTGACCTATATAGGGTTCTTGTGCACCATCTCCCCTATCTTCTGGTGTTAATAACTAAGAAACAGAAATGTCGGCGTAAGGTGGGAAGGGGGTGAAGTTCCCCCTTAAGTTAGCATGGAAGTTAGCGACCGCTAACCACCAAGGCGGTGTTCATTTCATGAAAATTCTGATATTATCCCAAACTTAAAATCAATCTGACAAATTTTGAGAAGAGTGTTCCAGAGCTTGACGTATATAGGGTTCTTGTGCACCATCTCCCCTATCTTCTGGTGTTAATAACTAAGAAACAGAAATGTCGGCGTAAGGTGGGGAGGGGGATGAAGTTCCCCTTATCCCGCGACCCCTAACCACCAAGGCGGTGTTCATTTCATGAAAATTCTGATATCATCCCAAACTTAAAATCAATCTGACAAATTTTGAGAAGAGTGTTCCAGAGCTTGACCTATATAGGGTTCATGTGCACCATCTCCCCTATCTTCTGGTGTTAATAACTAAGAAACAGAAATGTCGGCGTAAGGTGGGGAGGGGGATGAAGTTCCCTTTATCCCGCGACCCCTAACCACCAAGGCGGTGTTCATTTCATGAAAATTCTGATATTATCCCAAACTTAAAATCAATCTGACAAATTTTGAGAAGAGTGTTCCAGAGCTTGACCTATATAGGGTTCTTGTGCACCATCTCCCCTATCTTCTGGTGTTAATAACTAAGAAACAGAAATGTCGGCGTAAGGTGGGGAGGGGGATGAAGTTCCCCTTATCCCGCGACCCCTAACCACCAAGGCGGTGTTCATTTCATGAAAATTCTGATATCATCCCAAACTTAAAATCAATCTGACAAATTTTGAGAAGAGTGTTCCAGAGCTTGACCTATATAGGGTTCTTGTGCCCCATCTCCCCTATCTTCTGGTGTTAATAACTAAGAAACAGAAATGTCGGCGTAAGGTGGGAAGGGGGTGAAGTTCCCCTTAAGTTAGCATGGAAGTTAGCGACCGCTAACCACCAAGGCGGTGATCATTTCATGAAAATTCTGATATTATCCCAAGCTTAAAATCAATCTGACAAATTTTGAGAAGAGTGTTCCAGAGCTTGACCTATATAGGGTTCTTGTGCACCATCTCCCCTATCTTCTGGTGTTAATAACTAAGAAACAGAAATGTCGGCGTAAGGTGGGGAGGGGGGTGAAGTTCCCCTTATCCCGCGACCCCTAACCACCAAGGCGGTGTTCATTTCATGAAAATTCTGATATTATCCCAAACTTAAAATCAATCTGACAAATTTTGAGAAGAGTGTTCCAGAGCTTGACCTATATAGGGTTCTTGTGCACCATCTCCCCTATCTTCTGGTGTTAATAACTAAGAAACAGAAATGTCGGCGTAAGGTGGGGAGGGGGGTAAGTTCTCCTTATCCCGCGACCCCTAACCACCAAGGCGGTGTTCATTTCATGAAAATTCTGATATTATCCCAAACTTAAAATCAATCTGACAAATTTTGAGAAGAGTGTTCCAGAGCTTGACCTATATAGGGTTCTTGTGCACCATCTCCCCTATCTTCTGGTGTTAATAACTAAGAAACAGAAATGTCGGCGTAAGGTGGGGAGGGGGGTAAGTTCTCCTTATCCCGCGACCCCTAACCACCAAGGCGGTGTTCATTTCATGAAAATTCTGATATTATCCCAAACTTAAAATCAATCTGACCAATTTTGAGAAGAGTGTTCCAGAGCTTGACCTATATAGGGTTCTTGTGCACCATCTCCCCTATCTTCTGGTGTTAATAACTAAGAAACAGAAATGTCGGCGTAAGGTGGGGAGGGGGATGAAGTTCCCCTTATCCCGCGACCCCTAACCACCAAGGCGGTGTTCATTTCATGAAAATTCTGATATCATCCCAAACTTAAAATCAATCTGACAAATTTTGAGAAGAGTGTTCCAGAGCTTGACCTATATAGGGTTCTTGTGCACCATCTCCCCTATCTTTTGGTGTTAATAACTAAGAAACAGAAATGTCGGCGTAAGGTGGGAAGGGGGTGAAGTTCCCCTTAAGTTAGCATGGAAGTTAGCGACCGCTAACCACCAAGGCGGTGATCATTTCATGAAAATTCTGATATTATCCCAAGCTTAAAATCAATCTGACAAATTTTGAGAAGAGTGTTCCAGAGCTTGACCTATATAGGGTTCTTGTGCACCATCTCCCCTATCTTCTGGTGTTAATAACTAAGAAACAGAAATGTCGGCGTAAGGTGGGGAGGGGGGTGAAGTTCCCCTTATCCCGCGACCCCTAACCACCAAGGCGGTGATCATTTCATGAAAATTCTGATATTATCCCAAGCTTAAAATCAATCTGACAAATTTTGAGAAGAGTGTTCCAGAGCTTGACCTATATAGGGTTCTTGTGCACCATCTCCCCTATCGTCTGGTGTTAATAACTAAGAAACAGAAATGTCGGCGTAAGGTGGGGAGGGGGGTGAAGTTCCCCTTATCTCGCGACCCCTAACCACCAAGGCGGTGTTCATTTCATGAAAATTCTGATATCATCCAAAACTTAAAATCAATCTGACAAATTTTGAGAAGAGTGTTCCAGAGCGTGACCTATATAGGGTTCTTGTGCACCATCTCCCCTATCTTCTGGTGTTAATAACTCAGAAACAGAAATGTCGGCGTAAGGTGGGAAGGGGGTGAAGTTCCCCTTAAGTTAGCATGGAAGTTAGCGACCGCTAACCACCAAGGCGGTGATCATTTCATGAAAATTCTGATATTATCCCAAACTTAAAATCAATCTGACAAATTTTGAGAAGAGTGTTCCAGAGCTTGACCTATATAGGGTTCTTGTGCACCATCTCCCCTATCTTCTGGTGTTAATAACTAAGAAACAGAAATGTCGGCGTAAGGTGGGGAGGGGGGTAAGTTCTCCTTATCCCGCGACCCCTAACCACCAAGGCGGTGTTCATTTCATGAAAATTCTGATATTATCCCAAACTTAAAATCAATCTGACCAATTTTGAGAAGAGTGTTCCAGAGCTTGACCTATATAGGGTTCTTGTGCACCATCTCCCCTATCTTCTGGTGTTAATAACTAAGAAACAGAAATGTCGGCGTAAGGTGGGGAGGGGGATGAAGTTCCCCTTATCCCGCGACCCCTAACCACCAAGGCGGTGTTCATTTCATGAAAATTCTGATATCATCCCAAACTTAAAATCAATCTGACAAATTTTGAGAAGAGTGTTCCAGAGCTTGACCTATATAGGGTTCTTGTGCACCATCTCCCCTATCTTTTGGTGTTAATAACTAAGAAACAGAAATGTCGGCGTAAGGTGGGAAGGGGGTGAAGTTCCCCTTAAGTTAGCATGGAAGTTAGCGACCGCTAACCACCAAGGCGGTGATCATTTCATGAAAATTCTGATATTATCCCAAGCTTAAAATCAATCTGACAAATTTTGAGAAGAGTGTTCCAGAGCTTGACCTATATAGGGTTCTTGTGCACCATCTCCCCTATCTTCTGGTGTTAATAACTAAGAAACAGAAATGTCGGCGTAAGGTGGGGAGGGGGGTGAAGTTCCCCTTATCCCGCGACCCCTAACCACCAAGGCGGTGTTCATTTCATGAAAATTCTGATATCATCCAAAACTTAAAATCAATCTGACAAATTTTGAGAAGAGTGTTCCAGAGCTTGACCTATATAGGGTTCTTGTGCACCATCTCCCCTATCTTCTGGTGTTAATAACTAAGAAACAGAAATGTCGGCGTAAGGTGGGAAGGGGGTGAAGTTCCCCCTTAAGTTAGCATGGAAGTTAGCGACCGCTAACCACCAAGGCGGTGTTCATTTCATGAAAATTCTGATATTATCCCAAACTTAAAATCAATCTGACAAATTTTGAGAAGAGTGTTCCAGAGCTTGACGTATATAGGGTTCTTGTGCACCATCTCCCCTATCTTCTGGTGTTAATAACTAAGAAACAGAAATGTCGGCGTAAGGTGGGGAGGGGGATGAAGTTCCCCTTATCCCGCGACCCCTAACCACCAAGGCGGTGTTCATTTCATGAAAATTCTGATATCATCCCAAACTTAAAATCAATCTGACAAATTTTGAGAAGAGTGTTCCAGAGCTTGACCTATATAGGGTTCATGTGCACCATCTCCCCTATCTTCTGGTGTTAATAACTAAGAAACAGAAATGTCGGCGTAAGGTGGGGAGGGGGATGAAGTTCCCTTTATCCCGCGACCCCTAACCACCAAGGCGGTGTTCATTTCATGAAAATTCTGATATTATCCCAAACTTAAAATCAATCTGACAAATTTTGAGAAGAGTGTTCCAGAGCTTGACCTATATAGGGTTCTTGTGCACCATCTCCCCTATCTTCTGGTGTTAATAACTAAGAAACAGAAATGTCGGCGTAAGGTGGGGAGGGGGATGAAGTTCCCCTTATCCCGCGACCCCTAACCACCAAGGCGGTGTTCATTTCATGAAAATTCTGATATCATCCCAAACTTAAAATCAATCTGACAAATTTTGAGAAGAGTGTTCCAGAGCTTGACCTATATAGGGTTCTTGTGCCCCATCTCCCCTATCTTCTGGTGTTAATAACTAAGAAACAGAAATGTCGGCGTAAGGTGGGAAGGGGGTGAAGTTCCCCTTAAGTTAGCATGGAAGTTAGCGACCGCTAACCACCAAGGCGGTGATCATTTCATGAAAATTCTGATATTATCCCAAGCTTAAAATCAATCTGACAAATTTTGAGAAGAGTGTTCCAGAGCTTGACCTATATAGGGTTCTTGTGCACCATCTCCCCTATCTTCTGGTGTTAATAACTAAGAAACAGAAATGTCGGCGTAAGGTGGGGAGGGGGGTGAAGTTCCCCTTATCCCGCGACCCCTAACCACCAAGGCGGTGTTCATTTCATGAAAATTCTGATATTATCCCAAACTTAAAATCAATCTGACAAATTTTGAGAAGAGTGTTCCAGAGCTTGACCTATATAGGGTTATTGTGCACCATCTCCCCTATCTTCTGGTGTTAATAACTGAGAAACAGAAATGTCGGCGTAAGGTGGGAAGGGGGTGAAGTTCCCCTTAAATTAGCATGGAAGTTAGCGACCGCTAACCACCAAGGCGGTGATCATTTTCATGAAAATTCTGATATTATCCCAAACTTAAAATCAATCTGACAAATTTTGAGAAGAGTGTTCCAGAGCTTGACCTATATAGGGTTCTTGTGCACCATCTCCCCTATCTTCTGGTGTTAATAACTAAGAAACAGAAATGTCGGCGTAAGGTGGGGAGGGGGTGAAGTTCCCCTTATCCCGCGACCCCTAACCACCAAGGCGGTGTTCATTTCATGAAAATTCTGATATCATCCAAAACTTAAAATCAATCTGACAAATTTTGAGAAGAGTGTTCCAGAGCTTGACCTATATAGGGTTCTTGTGCACCATCTCCCCTATCTTCTGGTGTTAATAACTAAGAAACAGAAATGTCGGCGTAAGGTGGGAAGGGGGTGAAGTTCCCCCTTAAGTTAGCATGGAAGTTAGCGACCGCTAACCACCAAGGCGGTGATCATTTCATGAAAATTCTGATATTATCCCAAACTTAAAATCAATCTGACAAATTTTGAGAAGAGTGTTCCAGAGCTTGACCTATATAGGGTTCTTGTGCACTATCTCCCCTATCTTCTGGTGTTAATAACTAAGAAACAGAAATGTCGGCGTAAGGTGGGGAGGGGGATGAAGTTCCCCTTATCCCGCGACCCCTAACCACCAAGGCGGTGTTTATTTCATGAAAATTCTGATATCATCTCAAACTTAAAATCAATCTGACAAATTTTGAGAAGAGTGTTCCAGAGCTTGACCTATATAGGGTTCTTGTGCACCATCTCCCCTATCTTCTGGTGTTAATAACTAAGAAACAGAAATGTCGGCGTACGGTGGGGAGGGGGATGAAGTTCCCCTTATCCCGCGACCCCTAACCACCAAGGCGGTGTTCATTTCATGAAAATTCTGATATCATCCCAAACTTAAAATCAATCTGACAAATTTTGAGAAGAGTGTTCCAGAGCTTGACCTGTATAGGGTTCTTGTGCACCATCTCCCCTATCTTCTGGTGTTAATAACTAAGAAACAGAAATGTCGGCGTAAGGTGGGGAGGGGGATGAAGTTCCCCTTATCCCGCGACCCCTAACCACCAAGGCGGTGTTCATTTCATGAAAATTCTGATATTATCCCAAACTTAAAATCAATCTGAAAAATTTTGAGAAGAGTGTTCCAGAGCTTGACGTATATAGGGTTCTTGTGCACCATCTCCCCTATCTTCTGGTGTTAATAACTAAGAAACAGAAATGTCGGCGTAAGGTGGGGAGGGGGATGAAGTTCCCCTTATCCCGCGACCCCTAACCACCAAGGCGGTGTTCATTTCATGAAAATTCTGATATCATCCCAAACTTAAAATCAATCTGACAAATTTTGAGAAGAGTGTTCCAGAGCTTGACCTATATAGGGTTCTTGTGCACCATCTCCCCTATCTTCTGGTGTTAATAACTAAGAAACAGAAATGTCGGCGTAAGGTGGGGAGGGGGATGAAGTTCCCCTTATCCCGCGACCCCTAACCACCAAGGCGGTGTTTATTTCATGAAAATTCTGATATCATCCCAAACTTAAAATCAATCTGACAAATTTTGAAAAGAGTGTTCCAGAGCTTGACCTATATTGGGTTCTTGTGCACCATCTCCCCTATCTTCTGGTGTTAATAACTAAGAAACAGAAATGTCGGCGTAAGGTGGGGAGGGGGATGAAGTTCCCCTTATCCCGCGACCCCTAACCACCAAGGCGGTGTTCATTTCATGAAAATTCTGATATCATCCCAAACTTAAAATCAATCTGACAAATTTTGAGAAGAGTGTTCCAGAGCTTGACCTATATAGGGTTCTTGTGCACCATCTCCCCTATCTTCTGGTGTTAATAACTAAGAAACAGAAATGTTGGCGTAAGGTGGGAAGGGGGTGAAGTTCCCCTTAAGTTAGCATGGAAGTTAGCGACCGCTAACCACCAAGGCGGTGATCATTTCATGAAAATTCTGATATTATCCCAAACTTAAAATCAATCTGACAAATTTTGAGAAGAGTGTTCCAGAGCTTGACCTATATAGGGTTCTTGTGCACCATCTCCCCTATCTTCTGGTGTTAATAACTAAGAAACAGAAATGTCGGCGTAAGGTGGGGAGGGGGGTGAAGTTCTCCTTATCCCGCGACCCCTAACCACCAAGGCGGTGTTCATTTCATGAAAATTCTGATATCATCCCAAACTTAAAATCAATCTGACAAATTTTGAAAAGAGTGTTCCGGAGCTTGACCTATATAGTGTTCTTTTGCACCATCTCCCCTATCTTCTGGTGTTAATAACTAAGAAACAGAAATGTCGGCGTAAGGTGGGAAGGGGGTGAAGTTCCCCTTAAGTTAGCATGGAAGTTAGCGACCGCTAACCACCGAGGCGGTGATCATTTCATGAAAATTCTGATATTATCCCAAACTTAAAATCAATCTGACAAATTTTGAGAAGAGTGTTCCAGAGCTTGACCTATAAAGGGTTCTTGTGCACCATCTCCCCTATCTCCTGGTGTACATAACTAAGAAACAAAAATGTCGGCGTAAGGTAGGGAGGGGGTGAAGTTCCCCATATCCTGCGATCGCTAACCACCAAGGCGCTACCCCGCGACCACTAACCACCAAGGCGGTGATCATTTCCTGAAAATTCTGAAATTATCCCAAACTTTAAAGCAATCTGACAAATTTTGAGAAGAGTGTTCCAGAGCTGGACATATATATGGTTCTCATGCACTATCTCCCCTATCACCTGGTGTAAATACCCCGGTAAATACCTAAGAAAAAGGATTGTCAACGAAAAGTAGGGAGGAGGGTAACTTTCTTCTAGTTGCGAGACGAAAGCCACAGCAGTATTTGTACAGTATCTTATAACTGCAGAAAAGTATACTGATGGGACTATTGTGCGTAAACCGTACGCACTATTCTTTATCTAGGTTTTAACCACGTATATGGTGCACGAAAGTACACTGACCTTTTAGTGGTCGCGAACTAGCGGTCGCCAAATTCAGCTCAGCAACGATTGCCACCGGTGAATTTGAAGCCGATAAAGAGAAATAAACACTACAATTTGGAGGAATTTTCTTTCATTGTGTGAGTACCGTGTTGCATATAGCTGTGTTCTATTTTTCTTCTGAGGAATGGTGAAAAACCCAAGTTGTTTCTAGACTGTATACTATAATAATTCTGAAATCAGTCGCTCTTGCGACTATCCACTGGGAAACAATAGACTTTGTCGCCTGACGCTTCGGCGCAGAATCTTGCAGCGTACCGTGGCCGTCTTGAGCAGATTGAGAGTTGAAGTTGGAATCATGGCAGCTTCTCTTTACCAGTTATCATCTTTCGTATTCAAGGGGAAGTCACCGTTTCTATTAATTCCACTCAACTCCAAACATGTTAACTTTCAATCCATGTTCTCTGCACCTTCTACTGCTAAATTGTTGCCTTCCCAAATGAAAGGGCAATGCAGAAAACTTGAGAAGAGTGCTCCAACAAAATACAACAATATCGCCTGGACTGACCAACATCAATTTTTGGCAGTTGAACATTCAGCATTTCAAAACCAGTGTGTGTGCTATTATTCAAAGAAGACAAAGTCAAAACAAAAACCTGTCAAGAGAGGTGTGGACTCAGATGATGAAACTGACGATGAGGAGAAGGTTGACAGCGACGTTGATGATTCTGAAGAAGAAGATGAGATTGATGGTGCCAAGAAAGACTGGAAAGATTTGAAGATGAATGTTCCATCTTTGAGGATAGATGCTGTCTTGAGCTCTGGTCTTGGAGTGTCTAGAAAGTAAGCTTCATGAAATCATAATAAAGAAACATGTATATATTTTTACATTAATTGGATGTAATTTACTTCACCTTTTTTATACTTACATGTATAGCAATTAATTCTAATTGATTTGACGACTGGTAATAAGAGTGCTGCATAGATTAACGTAATCTGCTCTTTTGATTTTATAAATTGTTATTCAAGTTCATCTGCCCAAATTATTTTGGATCCCCCCCCCCCCCCTTTATAGAATAACTAATGACAAAAAAGATGACAAATCATATTCATTTTTTGTAAACATGCAAATCCGATGTTTGTATCCCCAGGAAAATTGAGGAAGCATTTCTCAAAGCTAAACTGCGACACAACGGCAAGAAAGTGATGAAAAAGAGTCGACAGGTAAGTTCAACAGACATTGCTTTTTTAAAACTTTAGTTCAAACGTTGTGTCTTCATTGTATTGTAGTTTTTTTTTAAATAAAGTGGGATTCTGAATAATATTGATGATAAATGATGAAATGAACGTTGAATATGCATTGTTGAACACTCGGAAGATGAATTTTTCTTTTGAAAATAACTGAAAGATATACATCAACAATATGTAAATACAGTACATTCTTTGGAAGAAAATCCTTGCCCATAATTTTACACATGTATACTGTTAAACACACAAAACCTTTTATCAGCAACGATTGTCCCTAGATAGTCTAAAGAGAGTTATGCAAAGTTCTGTATATCATAATAATCGTTTCTCTTTGCAGGTACAAGAGGGAGATGTCTTGGATGTAGTGAAAGAAGACCGCATCACCAACAAAGAAGGAAACATCATCATGCTCGTGATGAGGGTGGAGATGAAGAAAATCAAAGAAGAGAAAACACCATCAGATAGGACGCCTGTAAAGCTACGTAGGTGGAAGCACTTAGAACTACCTAGAGAAAAGTGATTCATCTGTGCTGCTTTGTATTGTTTTAGCGATAACTGATTTTCATTTTAAACTCCCTGGCCTCTACATGTACCATACAGTTTTCTTATTATTCTTGTAGACAATCACAGCCCCATAGACCTTCCAGCTTTCATTAGATTTTTTTTTTTTTCTTCTGAAACCTTCATGTCATCCCTGCATGGATTTAACTGTCCCAGATTATCCAATTCTCTATTTTAACTTATATGTTATCCTTCTTCTGTACTTGGGTGTCAAAATAAGTGTTGTGAATTGTAAAGATAGTAATCATGGAACCATATTGTATCCAGCTCAACAATTAAACAATATTTTTCTGCCTGGAAATTTGTCTGAAAGATTTATTTGTGATGTAATTTGAAAACTTGGTTGCACTATAAAGGGAAAATATACATTTACAATTTTACAAATAGTTTTGTTGAGTCATATAAACTCTCAATTATGAAAGATAGAACAGGTACCAAATAATCAGAAATGATATGCTGTTAAATTTAAGTAAATTTAATAAATCCTTAGTGGATGAGGAACGTCATAAACGCATAGATAACAGATAGAAACATACATGCATACAAACTGCACAACTTCAAAAAATTGGAATAGTTGTTGTTGTTGTTGTTTTTTGTTGTAATGGCAATCAGTCAAGACCTGACTATTATCACCAACGCCTTTCTTTTTAATATTAATTTCTTTCTTTCTCTTTTTTTTTTAAAATAAGAGTATCAAAATTATAAGCCTACATGGTGCCTTTTATAGAAAATTATATTTTGAGAAATTTCTGTATTTGGGATATTATCTTGTTCATCTGTAAATAGTTTATTGTGTATTGTGGGAAAGAGGAGAGAAGTCTTATTAGCCTATTTCCATAAACTACATGTAGGAAGGCAGAAAATACTGTCAGTCTTATTTTGTATTCAGTATTATGCCCCACCCCACAGTATCGATGACAAAATGAATAGAAATAACAATTGAAGTGATTTTGTTTTAAATTATTTCAGTATGGATCAATAAGAAATTATCAAAAATAATTGACTTTTCAACCTTCATTATAACATTTATGTGTGTGGATGTGCTCACTTTGAGCTGTACGTATTTCTGATGGAATAAATTGAACTATATATATACTTTATTTCTGTATTGTTTATTCCTCCTAAAAATAACTGAATCATGAGGCCGGTTTCTTCAAACTGTCATGTACCTAGAAGTCTAAGTTTGTGGACATGATCAAGCCATCCCATCGAAAATGTGCAATTAAAGTTGACCGAGATGGCCCTAGAGGGGATTTTGCGGTATAGTAAAGTCAGGCCTGATGACTTCCCCAATTTAAATCGGTTTCCTGATTATTTTCTTTCCTGATTTTTGTTTCTTCTTGAAAGTCACATGAAGTTCTGATTTGCGTGTGCACATGTATTTCTAATTATATATAATTTATACAGAAAGAAATTGTCTTGGTATAAAATGTACCGGTAGGAATATCTTGTCTAAGACAATCCATTTTAGAGTACTCTGCATAAGTTGACTAGTAGGACAGCAAACAAAAGACAGTTTGATTTATGTTAAATTCGACATAGAAAGTGTAACTAATGTTGTGTAATGGTAGTACAAATCTACACCCCCTCAGTAA
The DNA here is from genome assembly GCA_035222895.1 of Strongylocentrotus droebachiensis. Lineage (NCBI taxonomy): Eukaryota > Metazoa > Echinodermata > Echinoidea > Camarodonta > Strongylocentrotidae > Strongylocentrotus > Strongylocentrotus droebachiensis. The sequence goes on from JAVYIG010013465.1 coordinate 15,503, forward strand.
TAATATGTAATATCACTCAGTATGCCCCAATACAGATAAGACCCACCCTGCGAAATACCAGACCTCCTTCCAAGACATTTGTTTAATAACTTATTCCAGCCAAATAAACCCCAAATTGTATACATCTTTAAAGTGCCCCCAAACCTCCAAAACAAAAGACTTCCTGTCTTTCTCCCAATAACCAAAGCCCCCTTTGTTTGATAAGACCCTTTCCCAGAACAGATTACATGTGTTAGCTAAATGACTATGAGAGGGAACTTGTCTTTGTCCCTTTGATGTAACCTACCCGAATATGACTTGTATCCTCCTGTATAAAGATTAGATGTTTTGGCTTTCTGGGAGGAGAAGAGTTCAGACCATCACCAAGCTAGTACCTATACTTTGTCTGCTCTATATCTTGTAAATATACTTGTGAATCTGGACTATGCGACTCATCGTTTTAGAGTTATAATAAATTATACTCTTGCATATTACACTTCAAGCAAAGTCTCAGCATCTCTTTATTTCATGTACCTCTCAATATTCCAATAACTCAATATACCGATCCCAAACACGACATGGTGGAGGACCCGGCTTTAATTCAAAAGAATTAAAATTAGAACTTTTCTTCGATAAAGTATGAGATCGAGGAGAACCAGCGACTGAACTTTTACACACAACTTGCCTTGGAGTTTTTAAATCTACATCTCTGGGAAAACGAAAAATACAGACAAATTAAAGACTCGACCAACGACAACGATTAACATCAAAAAGTAAAAGACGATGACGACTTCAAGCAGATCGCTACTAGTATGACGGAGCCCTCATGAAGCCGATCAACCAAGAAACAGTACTGATGACATCGACGACGGACTGGATCTTGCCGACGACGCAACCGATGACTACTCCAATGCACCAATACTATAGCTACAGCAGACCACGTTAGACGGACCAGGAACGACATCGATGAACGCCCAGGACTATGATGAGGACAACGACGCCCCACTGTGTCTTCACAACACCCAGAAATTTTTGATCAATAACTCTAATTTTGGAAACTGAACTTTCGACCTATCCTGTTCTTTTTTTTTCCTTCTTCTATACTTAATGCATGCTCCGCCGTTTTTAAATGTTAAACACACCAGACAGATTGCTATAGTTGGGTAAGTGAAACACTTTTTCATTGTTCCAGACTATGAGTGAGAGTGAGAGATTGAAATAATAATTGATTTGATTTAATGCTCCATTCATTTATGCTTTTGCTATACAATTTGACGATTGTCATGAAATTGTGCTATTTATTACATCTATCATTGAGAATATAGCTTCATAGATAGTATTTGTATTGAATTTGTTTTGCTACACCTAAGTTAATCGTAATACTATACAAACTGATCATGCCTTTAACTGACGATCAAACTACCACGACATCGACTCCACCCGATAACGGCACAACCATGCCACGACATACAACCCTCCGATCCACTGACTTTCTCCCGTCCCGGTTTACCGGTGACCGACTTAATAGGGATGACTCTACAGCACATTTTTTAACCTTTGATGACTACCTCGACGCACACGACGTCGACTCTACTGACCGGGACCAATTCCCGACAATACTTAGGACATTCCGACGAAATCTGCAAGGACAGGCCCGACTTTGGATCGACGGCCTGACTTTTTCTACTTATACCGACCTAAAGGACGCTTTTGTGAGAAGATTTAGCCCTGCTAAATCCTCGTACAGCCACGTCCGTGACTTTAACACGATGACGATGACCGACGGGGAAAGCGCAGAAGCATTCCTCCAACGACTCAGACTTACAGCCACATACATTGACTACGGGGAAACCCAAATAAAACATAGACTACTTGACTCTATACCAGACGACTGCCGAGCTGCGATTTTAATGTCTGCCTCGGCCCCTGACCTTTCTGCGGACGAGATAGCAGCCAAAGCGCAGCTATTTCTTGATTTGCGCCAAGACACTACCCGACAGACAAAAGAATTGACCTTTTCTACCCAAACTGACATTGATGACCTTAGGCAACAACTTAATGCCCTAAAAACGTCCAACGCAACGGACAATGAAAATGACCGTGGACGTCCTCCACATCGACGACCATCCACACCTACACGCACAAGCCGTAGCGCGAGTGCCGATCAAACCCACCGCGACCACTACCAACAAAACCGACAAAACCGGAGTCATGATCGAAATCGTGACTTAAATTCAGACCGACGCGGTAAGAGCCCATACCGCCGTGAACAAACATATAACCAACGACCACGACCACGAATGGTATGCAACTACTGCTACTTTTCAGGACATGTTTGGCGGGAATGTCGACGACGTCTTAGAGACGAAGAGTGTCAACCTTCGACACCCTACCATAACTACAGACAACCACAGCAGCATCAAAACCAACGCCAACAACCACAGCATCAACGCCAGCAGTACAACTACAGACAACATCAACAACAGACATCATATGGCCCACGACCACAGGATTTTTAAAAGGGGAAGGAATTAACAGTGCTCGTTGCCCTTCTTCCCCACCTAATAATCAAAACAGACCTAATGTAAACTTAACTTCGACTTATTTAGGGACTGATGACGTAGACTTGCAATTAACTGAAAGAAACTTTGTGAAAGGACGCCTCCCAAGTGGCAAGAACATTTTCATTTTATTTGATAGTGGGGCAACAAGAACCATTGTCTCTGCGAATTATGTTAAGTCGTCCTCCTACCTTTCTAGCCTCCCTCAACAGAAAGTTAGACCCGTTAGATTTAGGATAGGGAACGGTCAATTTCTATATGCATATTCCATGATCAAAATGCATGTAGTGATACAGAGTCATAAATTTGAAATTTTTGCTCTGATTGTTGAAAATCTGGTGGGAATTGATATGCTTTTAGGTAGCAATACACTTTCTGATTTGAATGGTGCCCTCCACTTTAGAGATAATATATTTAGGATTAAGTCAACGAAGATTTCATTTGCCCCCTCTAACAAAGTGATTATTGACCCAGGTACTTCCAGATTTGTGACCATACACGGCAAGACCCCGCCCCACCTACGCAACTCTGATGTTGTATTGACTGCGAATAATTACTTAGCCCGACACTGCCCATCTACCATGATAGTTAAGTTGATTAAAGGGAGGACCCAACTACTAGTGACCAATTCTACAGACAGGCCAGTCCATTTGACAAAAGGTAGACCAATCGCCTTTCTGGACACTAGTAATCTCATAAATGTGGCCCATGACTTACCAGTGAGCGACATTCACATGACATTGAACTCTACAAGTAATTTGAATGTATCTCAAACTCGCGTAGACAGCCCTCATGTCAACAAAACTAGACTTGATAACTTAGGGAAATACCCCCACCTTGATCCCAGTGACCCCATCGTTGATATGACAGAAGACGAGATAATACGGAAACATATTGACTTAAATGGGAGTATTCTGTCTCAAAATGAAAAACAGGAAATCGTTCGTATTCTGATGGAAAATAGAGATGCATTTTCTCTATATGGCGAACTATCTAGTTGCCCGAATTTCGAAGTAGATATTGAACTGACTAACGACGAACCATTTTTCATTCGACCTTACTTTGCAACTGAAACTGACAAGGCTAGGATAGAATACGAGCTGACCAAACTCGTTAAGTTGGGAATTTTAGAAGTAGGACATCAATCATACACCTCACCTGTCCTCCTTCTTTCCAAAAAGAACACCTCCGAAAAGAGAGTTGTTACTGATTTTCGGTATCTCAATTCTAGAGTTAAACGAATTAATCATCCCTTCCCCCTACTTTCGGAAACCCTCAAACGAATTGGCAATGCTAACACAAAAGTCCTTAGTGTGATTGACTTAAAGTCAGCTTTTCATTGCATCCCCCTATCCAAGTCAGCTCAAAAGTATACAGGCATTGCATCATACCATGGTGGGAAACATTACTTTTATAAACGTTTGGCACAAGGCTTAAACGTTTCACCCGCTATCTTTCAGGCAAAGATTGATGATATTTTGGGTTCGATCCCCAATTCTAGGCAATTTTGCATAGCTCACCATGACGATATAATACTGTTTAGCCAAGACAAGACCTCACATCGATCCCACTTGATAGATGTACTAAAGGCCCTCTCTGACAATGGACTTAAAGTCAGCCCGAAAAAGTGCAAGCTCTTCCGCACTGATGTTGATTATATGGGCCACCGAATCACTGTCAATAAGGTGGGAGAGGCATGTTTTCAACCCCTTCGTGACAGGTGTGCTGCTATCCATGGCATGCCCAAACCAAAGACCCCCAGACAAGTTAGGAGACTGGTAGGAGCAGTGAACTATGTTGCCGGATTTTTCCCCAATATACAATCTGTTCTCAAACCACTACACAAACTGACTAGAAAGAAAAACAAATTCACCTGGACTGACGAACACGAGACTGCCTTTAACAAAGTTAAAGAGCTAATGACCAACCCTCCAGTTTTACACATGCCCCAAAGTACAGGACGATTCTCACTATACAGTGACACTTCTCGGACTGCTACCGGCTCTTACTTGACTCAACTCATTAACGGACAGGAACGTATTATTGGGTATTACTCGAAAGTATTGCCCGATGCATGTGAGAGATACAGTGTGACAGAGCTGGAACTATTTGGACTATTGATCAATGTCTCAGCCTTTAAGCATTTGCTTAAAGGATGTGAGTTCAATGCATTCGTTGACCATAGTTCAATTGTCCAGATTTTAAAGTCAAAGGATGCACCGTGCACAACACGATTGCAGAAATTGATTTTGAAATTATCTGAATACTCCTTTCAAATTGGGTACAAAAAGGGTACTGAACTCGTTTTGGCAGATTTTCTTTCTCGAGCCCCTTCTGGCGACCATGATGAGATTGACAGGGTTGTCCCCATTTCATGCTGCTTATTTGATGAGAGTGATTTTGTTCATATGTACACCCTTAACCCAGTCCAACCCATGGATAGGAGAATAACACGGGCTTATGCCAAGAAGATGGGAATAACTGTTCCTGAAATTTCCCCCAACAAATCTCAGAGCCCCGTTACAACAGAAACTAGTGTTAACATACCTACTAGGACAGCTGACCCAACGCCCCCTGACAGACCTACCACACACCCCCAACGACCAACCAATCACGGACAGGCAACACGACTTGCCACGCCCCTCAGGCAGGCACCAGTGCGTGACCAAGATAGTACATGTACTCATTCTAGAATTATGCCTCCTTTTTCTACCACTCCTCAAGAGCCTAGACTAGTTGACAGACATACTAATGACCACCACAGAGATGTACCACCTGATCTATACACACCGCCTAAACCACTAACTAGCAAGGTAAACAACATAATAGCAGGACATATCCCCAAACAACATGAACTTGATAGGATTACGGACATAATTAAGAGGAAAATAATCAGAGATTACAACCTCCCCATTGACATGAGAGAACTTAAAACAGAACAACAAACATCACCATTCTTCAAGCCTGTGTATGATTTTCTAGCCCATGATATTCTGCCAAATGACAAAAAGGCAGCTAAGGCTATAAGATTGAAGGCAGAGGAATATATTCTTTGTGATGGCGTTCTTTTTAGGCTCTTCTTTGACAAGAATGACGACTTTCGACTTCAACTTGCAATACCAGAAACACTAACAGACACTATCATCTCCCAATACCATGACAACCTACTTAGTAACCACCAAGGGACACAACGAACTTACCTGACAATACGACGCAACTTCTATATGCCCAATATGTTTGAGCGTATTAACAATTATGTTAAAGCTTGTTTGCGTTGTCAGCAGTTTCGCGGTAAGCCCGACAAGACTAGACCATTTCACACACGAGTACCAGACTCGTACAGACCATTCGACCGCATTAGTCTTGACTTTAAGACTATGCCGACCCCTGGGACAGGATTTAGACACTTGATGGTGATATGCGATGAGATAACTCGCTTTGTCATCTGCGCGCCTCTGAAGACGCTCGATGCAGAGACAATATGCGAAGCTTTAATCCAAAAAGTAATTTGCATTTTTGGACCACCATCATGTCTAGTGACTGACGCAGCATCTTCACTGACAGGCAAACTACTGACTACTTTATGTTCAGCATTGAACATTGACCGCAAGGTCATTAGTGTAGAAAATCATGGGAGTCTACAAGTTGAGCGACACATCCGAACCCTTTCAAGTTTTCTCAAAATAAACTTGAATCAATTTGGAACCGATTGGGTTAGATACATTTCTACTACAACCTACGCTTATAATTCCTTTTCCTCCCACCACCTCGGTGACCACAGCCCCTACCAGCTAGTTTTTGGAAGAGAGCCCCCAAATTTAACAACTTTGTCCTTCAATCCCATGTCTGGCCTTTCACAATCATACCAAGAATATGTAGACCATTTGAAAAATAAATTTGATCAGATTTCCAGGACAATGCTTTCTTTACAGAGAAAACAGCAAGATAAGCAGAATGTTGAAATTGCAAACAAATTGGGGAAGACACCCATTTATTCTAGAGGCCAATTAGTATATTTGTATAAGCCCACCTCTTCTTCTTTGACAGCCAATTCTAAGAAGATTGCAGCTGAGTGGGTCGGCCCATTAGTAATACATGATGTTCTAGATAGGACCCATTACATTTTGGCCACACTAAAGGGAGAAATTCTGCGAGATGTGTTTAGCTTCAATAGATTGAAGCCGTGCTTCATGAAAGCATCCGATGATAGGAAACACATAACGCACATACAGAAGCTCAAAGAGGCTCTAGGGAAAAACACAGAGCAGGGGAGACAAAACACTGAGAAACCATCAGTAAACTTCATCAATGAAAATGATGAGAAACTCCCCGAGATTGATGTTGAGCAGGTTATGTGTTCGCAACTATCAGACCCGATCCAAGATTCAGACTATTTGCATGCACTGACAGACAACAATGGGATAGCTGCCCCCGGACCCTTAACACAAACAGACCTAGAAAGACAATTTGACCTACTTATGACTGCCCCCAATGACCAGAACATGACCCTTCATAAAGGCCGTTTCAAAGCTGGAAATCTACAAATATTGACGTCATTTGACACTGGTAATAACACCACCAAGCAAGTGCGTTTTTGGTGGAATGTCAATTTGTATAAAGGCACAGAAAACTTAATTAATGACATACTGACAAACAGAAAAATGAAGATTACGGGCAGCCCAGGAAGATTCTATAAGTCTTTATATTTGTAGACATTTACCTCTATATCATGTGTATGCCCTAGGAAATATATTGTTTTGTATGCTTTTATAAGTCTAGAAGCATCATAGTTTATACAAATCACTGTAAATGTGAATCAAAGTTTTCCTGTATAAGTCTACAGGCACTTTGTAGTTAAGATTAGTATGACAATTGTTATTTGAATGTTAAATTCTTGTTGAATTTTACACAAGTTGAACGCACTAGCTCGTTCAAGAAAGAAGTTATATAACGTATCATAGTTCATCATTTTGATGGTTTTACAAGGATTGAATGTACACTTGTTATATGATATTCAACAAGTTTGAAATTACTTGTTCATCATTTTTTATTCTTTAAGTTGTTTTGTGATTATGGAAAGAACTCTATAATGGGTTAGGAATGTTAGTCACTTGAATTCTGTGTTGATGCTTCATACGAAGTACATAAATTGTCTGTTTAAACACAGAAGTACTTTCAATGCCTAGAGCGCACCCGTTTGCTTTCTCATTTATAATCATGATGTTAGGATGTTAGATTTGCATCGACAGATTTGTTCGTATATTTCTATACCACAGTGTGCATACTGTGGACGATTTATTGTTTTATTAAACTCGTATATTCCTTTAAGGATTGAGTCATTTGATAAGTGACACACGTTTACATTTTGAAAACGTTTTGGCTTTGATAACTTTATAATGGTTATTTAACTTGATTATATATTTTCTTGTTTATGTTCATGTGCATAAGTCTGCACAATTTATGATTTGAAAGTTGAAAGCTTTGTTTTATGTGCATAAGTCTGCACAATTTTATAATGTTACAGTTGCTTATTGTGCATAAGTCTGCACTAGCATGTAAGGATGGATTCAGTATTGAATCACAAATAAGTTTTGCTATATGCTATGCTTGTTTAATCGTTTAGGATTATTAGTATGTAACTATTTTAACTTGTTATGATAGCCATAATAGGAATAGGTTTCGATATTGATTATTAACTATGTTATACATTTATGTGTTTGAGAGAGAGAGGGAGAGTAAGAGAAGATGGAACGATGATCACATGTTTCGCTTATCAGTTTTCACCTTTCATTAATTAATTAATATGTGTATATTTTACGATGTCCCCCTTTTTCTTCCTCTACTGTTTTTGAAAAGAGGGAGAGGAGCCTTATTTTCCAAAGAAAGGGGATGTTGTGTAATGGTAGTACAAATCTACACCCCCTCAGTAATAATATGTAATATCACTCAGTATGCCCCAATACAGATAAGACCCACCCTGCGAAATACCAGACCTCCTTCCAAGACATTTGTTTAATAACTTATTCCAGCCAAATAAACCCCAAATTGTATACATCTTTAAAGTGCCCCCAAACCTCCAAAACAAAAGACTTCCTGTCTTTCTCCCAATAACCAAAGCCCCCTTTGTTTGATAAGACCCTTTCCCAGAACAGATTACATGTGTTAGCTAAATGACTATGAGAGGGAACTTGTCTTTGTCCCTTTGATGTAACCTACCCGAATATGACTTGTATCCTCCTGTATAAAGATTAGATGTTTTGGCTTTCTGGGAGGAGAAGAGTTCAGACCATCACCAAGCTAGTACCTATACTTTGTCTGCTCTATATCTTGTAAATATACTTGTGAATCTGGACTATGCGACTCATCGTTTTAGAGTTATAATAAATTATACTCTTGCATATTACACTTCAAGCAAAGTCTCAGCATCTCTTTATTTCATGTACCTCTCAATATTCCAATAACTCAATATACCGATCCCAAACACGACACTAACACACATTTTGCATAGTTTGGAACAAAATATTGATTTAACTTAGGGAAATTAAAAAATACACAGAAAAGGGAGTGGCAAAATTATACCTTGCTAAAGTTGCTATAATAACAAAGAGTTTGTATTGATGAGTTTCTTACAAAGTTCCACTGTACACACTTTACACTGTTCATTTGTGAGGACAAATGTCACAAAATGAGAAGAAGCAGAAAAAACAAGTAAATTGGGTAATAAATCGATATACAGCTTTATTTATTTGAGAAGAACATAATCTTGAGATTACAAATGCTTGATACAGGTGGGTGACCAAAAGAGGTCAACAAATATAATCATTAAGTTGAAACACTTGATCATTATCCAATTCTTATGTGAGGGGTTTTCCTTGAGGCTGTACTGAATACATACATGTGGGTAGCTTGCTACCTTAACTTAAAGTCAGGAAAAGAAGAATAAATAAATTTTAAAAAATGGAAAGACGAGAGATACATGTACTGTTCAACTATACAAATTAGAAAGACAAGAGTTATCCTACCTACATACATGTAGCTATTCAAAAGTTGGAAATGTTTTAAAATGTTTGGAAATGTCAAATTCCAATAATTCATAATTTAGGGGAAAAATCGTCTTTTTAGATTTTGTTTGCATTTCAGTTTCACAGATATATTTAATCTTTCTATCCTCCTTCAAAGTAACTTGTCACCAAAGAAAAGTTTCAATTTGTCTTTGATGCCTAAAGTACTAGCAGATAAAATGTGTTCAAGGTAAATAATGAAAGGAGTTCATTGGTTTATTGATCTTTCTTTCATACTTCTTGAATGAAATGTCAGATGAATAATGAATTAAGCCATAAATATGATTCAAATTGTAATCTGTAAGCATGAAAAATTAAATATATATTAGTAGTCACTCAAAGCTCAAAATAAAATACATGTATCAAAATCTACAGTAAATTATATTGACAAATAATGAAATGTACAAAAACATAAGATTGCAAGAATTATTTCAAATAAAGAGACAGATATTTCTCAAACCGAATCGGCCCTTTATGACATTAAAGCTTGCCTATTAAAGCAACACAACTAATAAGTGCAAGGTGAATTTGAAGTTACAGAGATGCGCTGTGCTTCATACACAGTATATAAATTTGTTATCAGTGAAAGACAGTGATTTTCAAAATAAACATTCATTATACGTACATGTACATACCGGTATATGTAAAAATGGTCTGTTGATACAATATACATATAGCAAGTTCAAAGTTAATTACATTATAGTGTAAATATTATTAAAAGAAAATTTTGCCCCCATACTGTACAAGTGTGTCCAAGATAATTATTACAAATGCATTCATATACCACAGTAACCGCAGCAATATCTACATGTACATGTACATATTTCTGCAAACAGGAATCAACATTATACACAATTAAGGCTTTATAATTACCGGTATGATGATTACACATTATTTTTGGTCCCTGCTGTAATTCAGGCACCATTTCAAATGATATAGAAGGTGGCAGGTATCAATAAGAATATTACAGAAAGGGATTTTGAACTTTGATCAGAAAAGCATGTTGTGACAAATTGTTACATTCCTGAATACATTTTAGCATCCCTTAGTATGTTAATTGCTGTTCACAGTAATACATGTATCAAAGTACTTTCATTTTATATGCAAAGTATCATTAAAAGTTTAAAACATTAAAATACAGTTACTCAATGATATGTAGATAAACTATTATCTACAATTCCACTTAAATGAACTGAATATACCACATAAAATTCAAACAGAGAATCTGTTAATATTCATTTCATGATTGAAATAATCATTGTTTAAAATTCATTGGTACTTCCATTCATTTGAATATTGGAAGGGGTATGATACATTTTGGGGCTGTAAAAAATATCCATCCAAATTATATATTGGCAACATCAAATTAAATATGAAAAACACTAGTTGAACTATTCCTTTACAAAAAAATTGCATTTCTTTCCCAATTGCATACATGTACATGAACATACAATAAGGAAACAAATAAATAACACATTTAAATGAAAATAAAAACATTAACTTATCTTTAAATGAGATAATATTCAATTTTTCTTTTTGTCTGAAACTTTCCAATAAATATCCTTACAATCAAAGAAAGAGTAATTATGCATAATCACATAATTCTAAAATGTACTAAACATGTTAAATAGCAGCCACCAAATAAAAGGCTTCATACTTAGCCTTGAGTAATTATAGCCAATATAAGCACACAAATATATCATAGCATGGCCTTTGAATTTGTAACAGGAGTTACAGAACATCATTAAATTCATATGAGCTTTGGTATAATAGCATTGCAACATTCACAGGTGAAAAATCAAGTCTCAAAACAAATAACATTGAATTGATATATATGTAGTAATTGAGACTGTGGCAGTTAATGCTGTAACTGATTTACAATAAACTGCAGTGATATTTGCAGGGTGAAATTTCTTCATCTATAACACATTTTTTGTTCAACAAGAAGAATACTTGTTAATCTATTGCACACTATGCATTACAGCAGTGTTTGTGACAATTTCCAGAATGACTAATAGGTAAATGTATACTTATACAGCCTAACCCATGACCACCTCTAATCTCCATAAAGGCTGCCTGTGTATAATGCCCATGTATTTCATCTCCCTTGAGAAAGAAATGCGCGTTGTAGAATCTGTCTAGAAAGGCCACCTGCCTAAAGTGGCCACTTTTTCTATCGGCCTTGGGTGACCTTAATAGACAGTTTTAAAGTTAGTTTTCGCAAACTGCGATGGCTTTAGGAAAGAAAGCAAGGATGATCAACAGTGATCACTCCCAATTTTCTACCAACTTGCAATCTCATGTGGATGTTGGAAAATAAATTGTGACATTTCCTCATCTTCATCATCATCTTCAAATACATTATCCTGAACACCACCACCATCATCATCATCATCATTATCATCTGAAGAGTAGTAACCTGTGTCTAGACAAGGACTTGAGCCACTGGAAGAGAAGGCAGTTTCATCTGAAGGGTAGTCACCTGTGCCTAGACAAGGACTTGAGCCACTGGAAGAGAAGGCGGTTTCATCTGAAGGGTAGTCACCTGTGCCTAGACAAGGACTTGAGCCACTGGAAGAGAAGGCAGTTTCATATGAAGGGTAGTCACCTGTGCCTAGACAAGGACTTGAGCCACTGGAAGAGAAGGCAGTTTCATCTGAAGGGTAGTCACCTGTGCCTAGACAAGGACTTGAGCCACTGGAAGAGAAGGCAGTTTCATCCGAAGAGATGGAGCAATCCGTCTCATCATCATCATCTTCCTGGTATTCTTCTAGACCTCTGAAAAGAGGATGAACCTCAAGGTCAGAAGGGGGCTGTAAGAGAAATTGGGACAGTTCTTGATCATTGCTGTCCTCGAACGGACACTCTTCTTTACATTCATTTGACTTTCTGCTAGGGGATGATGGCAGTTCCTCGCTTTCTTGACTGTAAATTCGCCGCACATTTTTATATCTTCCTACAAGTAGGCCTGGGACACAGATCAGGGTTTCTTGACTGTTTCCAACGGATTGCTGCTTTGGCTGTACCCTGGGGGTATTTTCTTGTACATCCTTGGACTGTGGAACCCTTGGGCTTTGATCTTTCTCCTCACCCTGTGGGGATTTAGAGAGGACTGATTTCAATACAGCGTAAGATATCAAAGCCAGACTTTTCAGGGGTGCTCTGAATCCTTTAGGCGACTCCTGTCCATCCATCTTCCCTCTGGAACCTCTGAATGGCTCATTGTGGTTCTCTTTGCCATAGCCATGAGATGTCTCTGGTGATCCCTGCCCATCAGCAGTACGTGTCTCGACCTTGACGCCCTTGGACATATTTTGAACATCTTTATTTTCGGTTTCTCTTGCAAGTTTCAAGCGTTTGCGAGAAAACGTGAAACCCGACTTGCGACTGGGCACGACAGGGGTACTTTTTTCCTTGGGTAGGATTGAAGTGAAAAGTAAATCTCCTTCACGCTGTTGAGGTGATGATGTCCTCTTGGCTTGTTCTGTTCCATTCCTAACAGATACTTGATCTTTGTCCAGATGTTCCTGTTCTGCGACAGCCATGGAACTCACTGCAAGAGATGGTTTTGATGTACAAGACTTTTTCTTGGGTACCTCTGAATCCATTGGAGCTGTACTATCACCTCCCTGATGACATGGCACATCTTGGTGGACAGGAACAGTGTTCTTGACTTTGCGTTTCCTGGAGAGCTTCCCTCTGTTTGGCTTGGCTGTTCAGTGAAACAATGGATGAAAGACAAAACGAGCTTGAGAGACAAGTCCTGAATGGTACTGTCTACTAGTTGATAACAAAAGTACAAGAGTGGTTCACCATCCAATCATCAAATTTCAAACTATTCTTCTGGTCAGTGCCATCACCCGGCAACCATTTGATTATCAGTCAGTGCCATTGCCTAGTGTAATGCACCTTCACTAATTCAAATGGGACTTGATTCATGTAAAACTCATTCATTGACCACCCCTATCCCAAAGAAAATACCCTAATGGGTGCCATCATTATAATTAATCAAAGTAATTTAAGCAGTTTCTACTTGTCTTGTTGCCAACCCTGATCAAGCCAACAAAAAGAACACCTACGATTCTACCTGGAATTATATATCTTGACAAATGTTTTTGAAGATGACATCCTTACCTTTGACTTCTGAAGAAACATCTATTTCTGCCAGTGGTTTATTTCCAGGACGATCTACGGCTGATGACGTACATCCAGGAGACACTATTGCTGATGCCTCGTATCCAGAAGGGGCTACTGGTGATGTCTCACATCCAGGAGAGGCTAATGCTGATGCCTTACATGCAGGAAGATCTGGAGCCAATGATGTACATCCATGAAGGTCAGCTGCTGATGGAGTGCATCCAGGAACTGGAACAGCTCTTTTAGGGGCAGTAAGGCTGCCACATTTTAGAAGTGATGCAATCTCATTCTCTCTAGCTAGCGGTTTACTTCCAGGACCATCTACAGCCGGTGATGTACATCCAGGAGACGCTACTGCTGATGACTTACACCAAGGAGAGGCTACTACTGATGTCTTACATACAGGAATATCTGCAGCCAATGATGTACATCCATGAAGGTCAGCTGCTGATGGAGTGCATCCAGGAACTGGAACAGCTCTTTTAGGGGCAGTAAGGCTGCCACATTTTAGAAGTGATGCAATCTCATTTTGTCTAGCTAGCGGTTTACTTCCAGGACGATCTACAGCCGATGGCGTATATCCAGGAGAGGCTACTGGTGATGTTTTATATCCAGGAGAGGCTACTTCTGATGCCATACATCCAGGAGAAGCTACTGCTGATGCCTTACATGCAGGAAGATCTACAACCAATGATGTACGTCCAGGAAGGTCAGCTGCTAATGGTGTGCATCCAGGAACTGGAACAGCTCTTTTATGTGCAGTAAGGCTGCCACATTTTGAAAGTGATGCAATCTCATTCAGTCTAGCTGGAGATTGCACTGAAGTAGCACTCGAGGTCGATGGCCCATTGGATAAGGATTTGTTGACAGGCACTTCTTGCCTTCCCCATTGGCTCTGCTGGTATGGACTACGTACAGGAGTAGCTGGATTTGAACTGAGCGGTAGATGGAAGGGTGAGCCCCTCACAGGCTGTTCTTGTGCTCGAGGCCCCTGGTATGGGCTACATTCTCTGGCTACAAGAGAAAACCAAAAAGAAAAACAAATGTTCTCACTATCTTCAAAGCTTATGCTCACTACCTAAACAGTTGTATTCATTTATACATGCTTAAGGGAAGTATTGCTTACTTTTGATGTAGGTATTACTGGGACAGTATTCCGAGCTGTATCCAGACAACTATCCTTTCAGGACAACTATCCCAGTAAAACTATTCTTCCTTCCTCCTAAATTAAAAAGGTATTTCTCAAAAGAACAATTGAAATTCTGCTGTCAGTAATACCACTGGCTTGAATCCATTGCAGATTATTTATAAGGTACAATAAAATGCAACTTTTTAGTATTGAGTAAAAAGGGCTGGTTCTAGTTTACATTTCATAAAGAAAGAAGGGGTAGGTACCTCTCTTGGAGCTAACTGGTGTCCTGGGATTGACCACTCCAAGATTGGGTCTTGAGATCTGTAAGGAATCAATCATTGAAAGGACTTATAAATCAGTTGATCAAAGAAATACTGTGAACAGAGGAATAAAAAACAAAGAATGTATTGGTATAAATAAGTAAAATATGGAAATAAAACAAATGCATCCTCATAGGAACTAGCTTTGGGCGTATTTCTAATTGAAAAAAACTCTGAAAGTGCGCTAAACTAAACTCATTTTAATGTAAAAACCAGAAAATTCCGCAACATGAAACTTTCATGATTATTAGAGGAAAGAGATTTCCATGCCGTGAACATTTCAGAAATTAAAAACATTAAGCTTTGTGTCACTTGTTAGTTTATTTCATGAATCTGAACTACTTGCAACAACCATAAACATGTTTAGAGGGCAAAACATTCTGGTTTTACAGTAATTTTTTACAGCCGCAGTTTTCTGAATGGGCTCTAACTATAAACTATAAACTATAAAGCATGGAGGAGGAGGAGGAGTACTTACCAGGAGGAACCTTGCCAGACTGGTTTGTCTTGGTTCAGGATTTTTTTTCACAACCTCCTGCAGGCGGGCCGGTGTCCCCACGATGATGCATCCCTTACACCCCCTAGTGATGGCTGTGTAGAGGTGCTGCCAAGTCTCGTAGTAAGAGTTTGGACTTATCACGTACACGATGTAGTCTACCTCGGAACCCTGGAGTTTGAGTGAAAAGAGGAGAGAGGTGAGAGGGATGGTTAGAAGAATGGATAAGAAAAAGTGTACGAAGAACCGCAAACTTTATGAACTTTTAAAATGTTACTGATCAATCCAGCACAATCTTTGCATCCTGTTTAACTTACAGCCTATGGAAACCAAGTGGTTCCTGTATGATGGCCTGGTGGAAAATGAGAAGATCAGTATTCCAACTTCAATTGGCCAATCTTAAAGGTTAGACATGTTGTGTCTAATGGATAAGTTACCAGACTATGAGAACCAGAGAACAATGTCCTTTCACAGGATATTAATATAGATTTGCCACTCTCCACCCAGGTGAAGTGCAAAGGTACCAGGTAGGAAGAAATTCCTTAATTTTGTTAGTGCCTTATCATGACAGCTCAGATAAGCCAGGGTAATAAGAAAATACTTTGCATTACCCACAGTAGAGTAAATTTAGATTGGAGCTATATTATAAAAATGCATCTTATTGTAATAATAATTTCATATCCACCACGCAAGGTGCTCAATGCACTCCAGAATTAACCTGCCTCCAGTTAGTCTACTGATTTTGGTGCTCACAGCATTTAAGGATTTAATGTTTTACCAATACTACCCATTTAGCACCCGAGTGGAGAGTGGCAAATGTAGATCAATGTCTTGCCAAACGGTACTTTCTAGTGCCTCGTCTGGACTCGAACCCACAACCTTTCCATCTCCAGCCAGTGTTTTTAAAGACAATCCACAGTAATGTTTGTGCGCACATTAGTTGTGCAGGGCCAGCTGATCATGTATTTACTATGCGTATTACCATGAGCTCTAGGCATTGTACATGGTGAATACATACACGTACCCAGCTGGCCCTTAGCAGTTAAGGTGCACACGAACATCACTGTGGAACACCCTCAATCAAACCACTCAACAATGACAACTCTCCATATTATTGGTATTATGATCTTACCTGGTAGGTGTTGATGGTCCTAGCCCAAGCATATCGGATCTTGGACCTGCTCCTCATCTCCTTGAAGTCCACATCGAATAGAGTACCTTCTTCTTCATCCATTGACTGGAGCGTGGCAATCTCCGTTTTCTTCCCGTCATTCTCCACCACTTCTCTCAACTGAGAACATTAAAGATACAAACAAAAAGATTCACTTAATTTGACAAGCAAAAAAACTAATCTTAATCATGCATGAGTGTCCATTCTCTCAAAAGATTTTACTTATAATCACTTTTTGTTTATATAGAAATTGCTAGGTCATGATTGAGTATTTATCCATCTTCTAATGAAAAGTATCATCTTATCTTACTCATCATGGCAAAGATTCCCCAAAAGAACTCCCAGCTTGAGTTCATGTTGTATCGGCTTTGTTCTTGCATAAAATCATGATTACAGCAGAGATAACATTTCTTTCTCTATAAAAAAGTATGTAACTTTTATAGGCATTTGCGGTTAATTAGAAATCACAACCATAGAAAATATCATTTCTGACTGCCATACAGTAAAAGTGGGCCGTTTCATAGTGCTTATATCTATCAGCCATTATGCTAATGATCCCATGTGTAACCTCATTCAGAACATTGTTTCCTTTCACTTACATTTTTAATGAAGAAAGTATCTCCATTGCTGATGTGATAAGTTTCTTTGCCCTTCTTTTCCTTCTTCTTGCTCGGGCCTGCCTGACCCTCTCTTTGTTTCTGGTTGTCCACCTTGACTTCGCTCCCTCCTGTCTCTTGCTTCTTCTTGTCCTTGTCCTTTGTGTTGCTTCGTCCTAAGATCCTGATGGTGGAGTTTTTCCTAGCGCAGATCTTGTCTCCGATATGATGACTATGATGTCGACCTGGCATGAATGTAGCATGCCTTGCGTAGTAATTACAGCATACTTTGTTGATGTTCTCAACATCGACGCTGGGAATATCAACAAAAAGAAATGCAAACATTTACATTCATAACAAATGCATGCGGTGCTCTTAAGAAGAAAAAATTAACCCTTTTCAATTTTGTCAGCATATTTATCCAGATCTTATCATTATATTTACTTCATATGGAGGAACAATTAATTCCAATGGAGATTAATTTCAGCAGAATCTTTGACAATATCTAAAACAAGTATCGAGTCACATTTGTTTGCAGAGCATAAGACAGAACTTACATTTGTACATTTTTCAGATGATTTAATTAATTCTGACTACATGCAGTTTATTCCTTCACTATGCATCTGCCCTTCAAAATAGATTGATGGCAAGTCATAAATGCTGTGTGTCATTTTCATAACAAATCATTTGTAGTTATTACCACTGACTGTACATAGGCTTTAATAATAAGACAATCAGGAACAAAACTTGGTCCGACTCAACTTGCAAGAAAAATGGCAGAGGTGCCTGCATTTTCAATCGGAGAGTTTTCATAGCTTGAAATCATGCAAAATCCTGAAAACTAGATCTGATGGATCAAGAACATTAATGAGATACACAAGATCTCTGCCGAATCTTACTTTTTGAAGGACACAATCTGGGACTTTTTGTGATCTTGGAGCTGGCGCTTGGTCCTAATCAGTCTGTCTAGAATTTGCTGTTGACCTAAATATTACCAGGGAATAAAAAAAAACATCAATTTAGAGAGAAGGTTGACTTCTGGACAGGACGAAACATATTTTTGAGTGTTTACATTCTTTTCATGTTAGTGTGGAAAGATATCACCAAAAAAAATGTCCCCTGAAATGGTTTGCTCCTGAATAGACCTTTTTATAGGGGATACATATTCACACTATACCGAGATATGGCTAAAATGTTCGGACTAAATTAAAACAAAACACATTGGATGTTGTACAGGTCAAATATCCACCATGCAAGGTGCTCAAGGCACTCCAATAATACCCTGGCTCTGCTAGGCTAAGAATTGGCCCTACATAACATAATTTGGCAAGACATTAATCCACATTTGTCACTCTCCATCCAGGTGTAAATGGGAACCCAATATACTAGGGCACTATATTTGGAGACTGGGGTAACAATGTTGAAGTGACAGGAGCATCAATGCTTAACGTATATGAGCACTATATAAGAAGCTACCATTATTATCCTTATCATCAATATCATCATCATCATCATCATTACTACAAAGTCTTCTCCTATTATCATAATCCTAGACTTTAATATATACTCACCTTTGCCAGCCTCACAGTCTGAGGTGTCAATCATTTCGAACCTGTCACACTCATATTTGAGGTCACTCCGTCTCTCTTCAGCGATCTTCCGTGCATTCTCGACGATGAGTCTGCCGCCCTCATCAGTCCGGTGATTCTTCTCCAGGGTCTGGATGAAGCTAAGATTGGTATTCTGGAAAACTGGAGAGAAAGAGAATTATGAAGTAACAAATAAATCTCCCAAATGATGCTTTGCACTGTAAAGCATGCAACGAATCCACTTCTTTGATATATTTTAACTCCAAGGAAATCTATATGTGTTTTAAATAAAATGCATTAACACAGTCAAATCTGTCCGTTTAGACCATCCAAGAAAAACACAGAGTGGCCACTGTAGACAGGAGGACTTTCTAGACAGGTTCTTCAACATATGTTTCCATCTAGAGGGAAGCAATTTAGCTGACCATTTTAGACCAGGGACCCATTTCAAAAAGCCTTTTTAAATGACAAATGACAAAAATCAGTGACAAATCTGCTAATAACCAATCAGAAGCAAGTTTGTGAAACGCCCCCCAGTAATCTTTTTATAAAGGTGGTCACTAAGACATGTTTGACTATACTCAACAAAATAAATAGAATACCTTTGATGATATCTTTGAGGAAGTTTCCTGGGTCGATGGACGGGAGTTGGTGCGGGTCACCCAAGAAGATGACCTTCTTTAGGCTGTGGCCCAGAAGTGTACTCAAGACTTCTGACAAGATGGAGATGGGAACTAAACTGCATTCATCCACGACTAGGATCTCCACCTTGTCGTAGATGAATTCCTCGGGATTGGACTTGCGGGCGGTGCCCAGGACGCTGTGCAGGGTCTTCGCTTTCATCCCTGTGCGCCTCTTAAGTATGGAGGCTGCACGGCCAGTAGGGGCTGTCAGAAGGATCACAGGACTTTCCCGGTCCTCATCCTTTTCCTCATCTCCATCATTACCCTCCTTCTCCTCTTTTGTATCCTCAGAACAAACCGCCCGCTCACCATCCTGCATCTCTTTACTTGGTTCTTGAGGGAAAGTCAAGATTAGATACTGTCAACATGCATCAAATAGGTATCACTCCTTCATCTTTATTGTTAAGATATATATACTACAATGACTCAATAACCAGAATTAGTTAACATTCAATTTTTGCACTTCCTGTAACTTGTAGTAGCATTATTTTCAAAAAACAATTTATAAGTGGATTCAAACATGTTAATCCAGAAAATGGGAAGTTTTTAAAGTTGCACAGGCAACACCTTCATGATTTAAATCCATGCACAATTTCACACTACAAGTATTATTAAAGGTAAAGACCAGTAATGGTCATGCGATTGCATTGTGAAAGAAACGTTGTGGAATCGATCAGAAAAGGTTGATCATCTAGCATCTAGCATCTGCAAGGTTCTGGAATCATCAAAATGATAAGAAATTTGGCCCATTCTTCGTAAAGTTACAAGCACTATACACAGAAAGATGTATATGGGACTACCCTATCTCTCTCACCAGACCATGAGAGAAATAAATTTACCAAATATATGAATTAGTAGGCGGTTTCCCGGCAAATTTTTTATCATCATGTATTAGTCAAAACATATTCTTTCACATGATTGGTAATGAGAGCTTCCATTTCATTTTTTGAAATTGGGGCGTTGCCAATACTGGTCTTTACCTTTAAAGTCATTTTACACAATTCTTTCTGTTGATATAATTTGTTGTTTGCTGTTATGATGTAATTTTGCTACAATAATTGTTTGCTTTCTTAACTTAAATCGTCATACCATTATTACTCACATTTTGATTTGTTACAGTTGTTCCCATCAATAGGATTTTAAACATTTGTATGTTTTTTTACTATAATAAATAACTAGAAATATCGCAATCTGTATTGCCGCGCAATGCGAATGTATCCCCCGGCAGTGGCAGTGATTTTGTGTCACCCACATGACAACAACAACCCCCCTTCCTACACACAAGTGTAATCTTATATCAGCTGGTGGTAAAAGGGTGTACATGCACCCACATCACACAGCTCTCTGCACTCTTCTCAAACATGACAACCCCCCCCCCCCCCCCCCCTCCACACAAGTGATATCTTACATGTATATCAGCTGGTGGTAAAAGGGTGTCATGAACCCACATCACACAGCTCTCTTCCCAAACATGATAACCCCCCCCCCCCCCCTAGACAAAAGTGTAATCTTATATCAGCTGGTGGTAAAAGGGTGTCATGAACCCACATCACACAGCTCTCTGCACTCTTCTCAAACATGACAACAACAACCCCCCTTCCTACACACAAGTGTAAGCATAACAGCTGGTGGTAAAAGGGTGTACATGCACCCACATCACACAGCTCTCTGCACTCTTCTCAACATGACAACCCCCCCCCCCCCCCCTTACACACAAGTGATATCTTATATCAGCTGGTGGTAAAAGGATGAACGTGCACCCCACATCACACAGCTCTCTGTACTCTTCTTTAACATGACAACAACACCCCCCCCCTTCCTACATACAAGTGTAAGCATATCAGCTGGTGGTAAAAGGGTGTACATGCACCCACATCACACAGCTCTCTGCACTCTTCTCAAACATGTACCCCCCCCCCCCCCCGGGCGTCTACATACAAGTGTAATCTTATATCAGCTGGTGGTAAAAGGATGAACGTGCACCCCACATCACACAGCACTCTGCACTCTTCTTAAACATGACAACAACCCCCCCCTCCTACACACAAGTGTAATTATATCAGCTGGTGGTAAAAGGGTGTCACGAACCCACATCACACAGCTCTCTTCCCAAACATGAAACATGATAACCCCCCCCCCCCCCTAGACAAAAGTGTAATCTTATATTAGCTGGTGGTAAAAGGGTGAGGTGCACCCACATCACACAGCTCTCTGCACTCTTCTCAAACATGAAACCCCCCCCCCCCCCCCCGGGCCTCTTTATACAAGTGTAATCTTATATCACCTGGTGGTAAAAGGATGAACGTGCACCCCACATCACACAGCTCTCTGTACTATTCTCAAACATGACTACAACAACCTCCCCTCCTACACACAAGTGTAAGCATATCAGCTGGTGGTAAAAGGGTGTCACGAACCCACATCACACAGCTCTCTGCACTCTTCTCAAACATGACAACAACAACCCTCCTTCCTACATACAAGTGTAATCTTATATCAGCTGGTGGTAAAAGGATGAACGTGCACCCACATCACACAGCTCTCTGCACTCTTCTCAAACATGAGAACCCCCTCCCCCCACCCCCCTCTACATACAAGTGTTATCTTATATCAGCCGGTGGTAAAAGGATGAACGTGCACCCCACATCACACAGCTCTCTGTACTCTTCTCGAAAAACAACAACCCCCCTCCTACACAAAAGTGTAAGCATAACAGCTGGTGGTGAAAGGTGTACATGCACCCACATCACACAGCTCTCTGCACTCTTCTCAAACATGACAACCCCCCCCCCCCCCCTACACACAAGTGATATCTTACATGTATATCAGCTGGTGGTAAAAGGGTGTCATGAACCCACATCACACAGCTCTCTTCCCAAACATGATAACCCCCCCCCCCCCCCCTAGACAAAAGTGTAATCTTATATCAGCTGGTGGTAAAAGGGTGTCATGAACCCACATCACACAGCTCTCTTTCCAAACATGATAACCCCCCCCCCCCAGACAAAATTGTAATCTTATATCAGCTCGTGGTAAAAGGGTGTCATGAACCCACATCACACAGCTCTCTGCATTCTTCTCAAACATGACAACCCCCCCCCCCCCCTTTACACACAATATCAGATGGTGGTAAAAGGATGAACGTGCACCCACATCACACAGCTCTCTGCACTCTTCTCAAACATGACAACAACAACCCCCCCTCCTACACACAAGTGTAAGCATAACAGCTGGTGGTAAAAGGGTGTCACGAACCCACATCACACAGCTCTCTGCACTCTTCTCAAACATGACAACAACAACCCCCCTTCCTACACACAAGTGTAACATAACAGCTGGTGGTAAAAGGGTGTCACGTGCCCACATCACACAGCTCTCTGCACTCTTCTCAAGCATGACATGACACCCCCCCCCCCCCTTTACACACAAGTGTAATCTTATATCAGCTGGTGGTAAAAGGGTGACGTGCACCCACATCACACAGCTCTCTGCACTCTTCTCAAACATGACAACCCCCCCCCCCCCCCCCGGACGTCTACATACAAGTGTAATCTTATATCAGCTGGTGGTAAAAGGATGAACGTGCACCCCACATCACACAGCTCTCTGTACTCTTCTTAAACATGACAACAACCCCCCCTCCTACACACAAGTGTAAGCATATCAGCTGGTGGTAAAAGGGTGTCACGAACCCACATCACACAGCTCTCTGCACTCTTCTCAAACATGACAACAACAACCCCCCTTCCTACACACAAGTGTAAGCATAACAGCTGGTGGTAAAAGGGTGTACATGCACCCACATCACACAGCTCTCTTCCCAAACATGAAACATGATAACCCCCCCCCCCCCCCCCAGACAAAAGTGTAATCTTATATTAGCTGGTGGTAAAAGGGTGACGTGCACCCACATCACACAGCTCTCTGCACTCTTCTCAAACATGAAACCCCCCCGGGCCTCTACATACAAGTGTAATCTTATATCAGCTGGTGGTAAAAGGATGAACGTGCACCCCACATCACACAGCTCTCTGTACTATTCTCAAACATGACTACAACAACCTCCCCTCCTACACACAAGTGTAAGCATATCAGCTGGTAGTAAAAGGGTGTCACGAACCCACATCACACAGCTCTCTGCACTCTTCTCAAACATGACAACAACAACCCTCCTTCCTACATACAAGTGTAATCTTATATCAGCTGGTGGTAAAAGGATGAACGTGCACCCCACATCACACAGCTCTCTGTACTCTTCTCGAAAAACAACAACCCCCCTCCTACACAAAAGTGTAAGCATAACAGCTGGTGGTGAAATGTGTACATGCACCCACATTACACAGCTCTCTGCACTCTTCTCAAACATGACAACCCCCCCCCCCCCCCCCCTACACACAAGTGATATCTTACATGTATATCAGCTGGTGGTAAAAGGGTGTCATGAACCCACATCACACAGCTTTCTTCCCAAACATGATAACCCCCCCCCCCCCCTAGACAAAAGTGTAATCTTATATCAGCTGGTGGTAAAAGGGTGTCATGAACCCACATCACACAGCTCTCTTCCCAAACATGATAACCCCCCCCCCCCCCAGACAAAATTGTAATCTTATATCAGCTCGTGGTAAAAGGGTGTCATGAACCCACATCACACAGCTCTCTGCACTCTTCTCAAACATGACAACAACAACCCCCCCTCCTACACACAAGTGTAAGCATAACAGCTGGTGGTAAAAGGGTGTCACGTGCCCACATCACACAGCTCTCTGCACTCTTCTCAAACATGACAACGACAACCCCCCTTCCTACACACAAGTGTAAGCATAACAGCTGGTGGTAAAAGGGTGTCACGTGCCCACATCACACAGCTCTCTGCACTCTTCTCAAGCATGACATGACACCCCCCCCCCCCTTTACACACAAGTGTAATCTTATATCAGCTGGTGGTAAAAGGGTGACGTGCACCCACATCACACAGCTCTCTGCACTCTTCTCAAACATGACAACCCCCCCCCCCCCCCTTACACACAAGTGATATCTTACATGTATATCAGCTGGTGGTAAAAGGGTGTCATGAACCCACATCACACAGCTCTCTTCTCAAAAATGACAACCGCCCCCCCCCCCCCCCCCCGGGCCTCTACATACAAGTGTAATCTTATATCAGCTGGTGGTAAAAGGATGAACGTGCACCCACATCACACAGCTCTCTGCACTCTTCTCAAACATGACAACAACAACCCCCCCCTCCTACACATAAGTGTAATCTTATATCAGCTGGTGGTAAAAGGATGAACGTGCACCCACATCACACAGTACTCTGCACTCTTCTCAAACATGACAACAACAACCCCCCCTCCTACACATAAGTGTAATCTTATATCAGCTGGTGGTAAAAGGATGAACGTGCACCCACATCACACAGCTCTCTGCACTCTTCTCAAACATGACAACCCCCAACCCCCCCCCCCCCACAACAAGTGTTATCTTATATTAGCTGGTGGTAAAAGGATGAACGTGCACCCCACATCACCCAGCTCTCTGTACTCTTCTCAAACATGACAACAACAACCCCCCCTCCTACACACGAGTGTAAGCATATCAGCTGGTGGTAAAAGGGTGTCATGAACCCACATAACACAGCTCTCTGCACTCTTCTCAAACATGACAACAATAACCCCCCCCCCCCCCTCCTACACACAAGTGTAAGCATATCAGCTGGTGGTAAAAGGATAAACGTGCACCCACATCACACAGCTCTCTGCACTCTTCTCAAACATGACAACCCCCACCCCCCTCTACATACAAGTGTTATCTTATATTAGCTGGTGGTAAAAGGATGAACGTGCACCCCACATCACCCAGCTCTCTGTACTCTTCTCAAACATGACAACAACAACCCCCCCTCCTACACACAAGTGTAAGCATGTCAGCTGGTGGTAAAAGGATAAACGTGCACCCACATCACACAGCTCTCTGCACTCTTCTCAAACATGACAACCCCCTCCCCCCTCTACATACAATGTTATCTTATATTAGCTGGTGGTAAAAGGATGAACGTGCACCCCACATCACCCAGCTCTCTGTACTCTTCTCAAACATGACAACAACAACCCCCCCTCCTACACACGAGTGTAAGCATATCAGCTGGTGGTAAAAGGGTGTCATGAACCCACATAACACAGCTCTCTGCACTCTTCTCAAACATGACAACAATAACCCCCCCCCCCCCTCCTACACACAAGTGTAAGCATATCAGCTGGTGGTTAAAGGATAAACGTGCACCCACATTACACAGCTCTCTGCACTCTTCTCAAACATGACAACCCCCACCCCCCTCTACATACAAGTGTTATCTTATATTAGCTGGTGGTAAAAGGATGAACGTGCACCCCACATCACCCAGCTCTCTGTACTCTTCTCAAAACTGACAACAACAACCCCCCTTCCTACACACAAGTGTAAGCATAACAGCTGGTGGTAAAAGGGTGTACACGAACCCACATCACACAGCTCTCTGCACTCTTCTCAAACATGACAACAACAACCCCCCTTCCTACACACAAGTGTAAGCATAACAGCTGGTGGTAAAAGGGTGTACATGCACTGACATAACACAGCTCTCTTCCCAAACATGAAACATGATAACCCCCCCCCCCCCCCAGACAAAAGTGTAATCTTATATTAGCTGGTGGTAAAAGGGTGACGTGCACCCACATCACACAGCTCTCTGCACTCTTCTCAAACATGAAACCCCCCCCCGGGCCTCTACATACAAGTGTAATCTTATATCAGCTGGTGGTAAAAGGATGAACGTGCACCCCACATCACACAGCTCTCTGTACTATTCTCAAACATGACTACAACAACCTCCCCTCCTACACACAAGTGTAAGCATATCAGCTGGTAGTAAAAGGGTGTCACGAACCCACATCACACAGCTCTCTGCACTCTTCTCAAACATGACAACAACAACCCTCCTTCCTACATACAAGTGTAATCTTATATCAGCTGGTGGTAAAAGGATGAACGTGCACCCCACATCACACAGCTCTCTGTACTCTTCTCGAAAAACAACAACCCCCCTCCTACACAAAAGTGTAAACATAACAGCTGGTGGTGAAAGGTGTACATGCACCCACATTACACAGCTCTCTGCACTCTTCTCAAACATGACAACCCCCCCCCCCCCCCCCTACACACAAGTGATATCTTACATGTATATCAGCTGGTGGTAAAAGGGTGTCATGAACCCACATCACACAGCTTTCTTCCCAAACATGATAACCCCCCCCCCCCTAGACAAAAGTGTAATCTTATATCAGCTGGTGGTAAAAGGGTGTCATGAACCCACATCACACAGCTCTCTGCACTCTTCTCAAACATGACAACAACAACCCTCCTTCCTACATACAAGTGTAATCTTATATCAGCTGGTGGTAAAAGGATGAACGTGCACCCCACATCACACAGCTCTCTGTACTCTTCTCGAAAAACAACAACCCCCCTCCTACACAAAAGTGTAAACATAACAGCTGGTGGTGAAAGGTGTACATGCACCCACATTACACAGCTCTCTGCACTCTTCTCAAACATGACAACCCCCCCCCCCCCCCCCTACACACAAGTGATATCTTACATGTATATCAGCTGGTGGTAAAAGGGTGTCATGAACCCACATCACACAGCTTTCTTCCCAAACATGATAACCCCCCCCCCCTAGACAAAAGTGTAATCTTATATCAGCTGGTGGTAAAAGGGTGTCATGAACCCACATCACACAGCTCTCTTCTCAAACATGACAACAACAACCCCCCCTCCTACACATAAGTGTAATCTTATATCAGCTGGTGGTAAAAGGATGAACGTGCACCCACATCACACAGCTCTCTGCACTCTTCTCAAACATGACAACCCCCAACCCCCCCCCCCCACAACAAGTGTTATCTTATATTAGCTGGTGGTAAAAGGATGAACGTGCACCCCACATCACCCAGCTCTCTGTACTCTTCTCAAACATGACAACAACAACCCCCCCTCCTACACACGAGTGTAAGCATATCAGCTGGTGGTAAAAGGGTGTCATGAACCCACATAACACAGCTCTCTGCACTCTTCTCAAACATGACAACAATAACCCCCCCCCCCCCCCCCCTCCTACACACAAGTGTAAGCATATCAGCTGGTGGTAAAAGGATAAACGTGCACCCACATCACACAGCTCTCTGCACTCTTCTCAAACATGACAACCCCCACCCCCCTCTACATACAAGTGTTATCTTATATTAGCTGGTGGTAAAAGGATGAACGTGCACCCCACATCACCCAGCTCTCTGTACTCTTCTCAAACATGACAACAACAACCCCCCCTCCTACACACAAGTGTAAGCATGTCAGCTGGTGGTAAAAGGATAAACGTGCACCCACATCACACAGCTCTCTGCACTCTTCTCAAACATGACAACCCCCCTCCCCCCTCTACATACAATGTTATCTTATATTAGCTGGTGGTAAAAGGATGAACGTGCACCCCACATCACCCAGCTCTCTGTACTCTTCTCAAACATGACAACAACAACCCCCCCTCCTACACACGAGTGTAAGCATATCAGCTGGTGGTAAAAGGGTGTCATGAACCCACATAACACAGCTCTCTGCACTCTTCTCAAACATGACAACAATAACCCCCCCCCCCCTCCTACACACAAGTGTAAGCATATCAGCTGGTGGTAAAAGGATAAACGTGCACCCACATCACACAGCTCTCTGCACTCTTCTCAAACATGACAACCCCCACCCCCCTCTACATACAAGTGTTATCTTATATTAGCTGGTGGTAAAAGGATGAACGTGCACCCCACATCACCCAGCTCTCTGTACTCTTCTCAAACATGACAACAACAACCCCCCCTCCTACACACAAGTGTAAGCATGTCAGCTGGTGGTAAAAGGATAAACGTGCACCCACATCACACAGCTCTCTGCACTCTTCTCAAACATGACAACCCCCTCCCCCCTCTACATACAATGTTATCTTATATTAGCTGGTGGTAAAAGGATGAACGTGCACCCCACATCACCCAGCTCTCTGTACTCTTCTCAAACATGACAACAACAACCCCCCCCTCCTACACACGAGTGTAAGCATATCAGCTGGTGGTAAAAGGGTGTCATGAACCCACATAACACAGCTCTCTGCACTCTTCTCAAACATGACAACAATAACCCCCCCCCCCCCCCCCTCCTACACACAAGTGTAAGCATATCAGCTGGTGGTAAAAGGATAAACGTGCACCCACATTACACAGCTCTCTGCACTCTTCTCAAACATGACAACCCCCACCCCCCCTCTACATACAAGTGTTATCTTATATTAGCTGGTGGTAAAAGGATGAACGTGCACCCCACATCACCCAGCTCTCTGTACTCTTCTCAAAACTGACAACAACAACCCCCCCTCCTACACACAAGTGTAAGCATATCAGCTGGTGGTAAAAGGATAAACGTGCACCCACATCACACAGCTCTCTGCACTCTTCTCAAACATGACAACCCCCTCCCCCCTCTACATACAATGTTATCTTATATTAGCTGGTGGTAAAAGGATGAACGTGCACCCCACATCACCCAGCTCTCTGTACTCTTCTCAAACATGACAACAACAACCCTCCCTCCTACACACGAGTGTAAGCATATCAGCTGGTGGTAAAAGGGTGTCATGAACCCACATAACACAGCTCTCTGCACTCTTCTCAAACATGACAACAATAACCCCCCCCCCCCCCTCCTACACACAAGTGTAAGCATATCAGCTGGTGGTAAAAGGATAAACGTGCACCCACATCACACAGCTCTCTGCACTCTTCTCAAACATGACAACCCCCACACCCCCTCTACATACAAGTGTTATCTTATATTAGCTGGTGGTAAAAGGATGAACGTGCACCCCACATCACCCAGCTCTCTGTACTCTTCTCAAACATGACAACAACAACCCCCCCTCCTACACACAAGTGTAAGCATATCAGCTGGTGGTAAAAGGATAAACGTGCACCCACATCACACAGCTCTCTGCACTCTTCTCAAACATGACAACCCCCTCCCCCCTCTACATACAATGTTATCTTATATTAGCTGGTGGTAAAAGGATGAACGTGCACCCCACATCACCCAGCTCTCTGTACTCTTCTCAAACATGACAACAACAACCCCCCCTCCTACACACGAGTGTAAGCATATCAGCTGGTGGTAAAAGGGTGTCATAACCCACATAACACAGCTCTCTGCACTCTTCTCAAACATGACAACAATAACCCCCCCCCCTCCTACACACAAGTGTAAGCATATCAGCTGGTGGTAAAAGGATAAACGTGCACCCACATCACACAGCTCTCTGCACTCTTCTTAAACATGACAACCCCCACCCCCCTCTACATACAAGTGTTATCTTATATTAGCTGGTGGTAAAAGGATGAACGTGCACCCCACATCACCCAGCTCTCTGTACTCTTCTCAAACATGACAACAACAACCCCCCCTCCTACACACAAGTGTACGCATATCAGCTGGTGGTAAAAGGATAAACGTGCACCCACATCACACAGCTCTCTGCACTCTTCTCAAACATGACAACCCCCCTCCCCCCTCTACATACAATGTTATCTTATATTAGCTGGTGGTAAAAGGATGAACGTGCACCCCACATCACCCAGCTCTCTGTACTCTTCTCAAACATGACAACAACAACCCCCCCTCCTACACACGAGTGTAAGCATATCAGCTGGTGGTAAAAGGGTGTCATGAACCCACATAACACAGCTCTCTGCACTCTTCTCAAACATGACAACAATAACCCCCCCCCCCCCCTCCTACACACAAGTGTAAGCATATCAGCTGGTGGTAAAAGGATAAACGTGCACCCACATCACACAGCTCTCTGCACTCTTCTCAAACATGACAACCCCCACCCCCCTCTACATACAAGTGTTATCTTATATTAGCTGGTGGTAAAAGGATGAACGTGCACCCCACATCACCCAGCTCTCTGCACTCTTCTCAAACATGACAACCCCCTCCCCCCTCTACATACAATGTTATCTTATATTAGCTGGTGGTAAAAGGATGAACGTGCACCCCACATCACCCAGCTCTCTGTACTCTTTTCAAACATGACAACAACAAACCCCCCCCCCCCCCCTCCTACACACGAGTGTAAGCATATCAGCTGGTGGTAAAAGTAAAAGGGTGTCATGAACCCACATAACACAGCTCTCTGCACTCTTCTCAAACATGACAACAATAACCCCCCCCCCCCCCCCCCTCCTACACACAAGTGTAAGCATATCAGCTGGTGGTAAAAGGGTGTACATGCACCCACATCAGACAGCTCTCTGCACTCTTCTCAAACATGACAACATTATGGCCTGACGCGGCGGCGTAACGCTGCTGAATGCAAAGTACCCCACCGGCATACTGCGGGGGATACAATAAGTAATGAATGAAATAGAAATCAAAATTGATTCAAATAAAAGAAATCATCAAACCTTTTATTTTTGTAAGCCTCCTATTCTCCTCAAGATGGTCTAGGTACTTTCTGATGATTGAGGCTACAACGTGAGTCTTGCCACACCCACCCCTTCCAAGGATAACCGTCAAGGCGTTCTTACATACATGGAGTGCTGCCTCCTGTTGGTGGGTGTCAAAGTTGAACTCCGAGAAATGTTCAACAGGCAGGGTCCACGGCTTCACCTCATGTTGGTCGAGCAGTGTTTCCATTGATCGTGCAATACTCTTCTCGTATCGGCGATACTTGCTCCAATGGAACTTTACATCCAACTGGGAAGTTTTTCTGTTGACAAAGGAAAGACAAAAAGAAAAGGTAGCATAACCATGCAGCTAAAGAAGGCTTTCGTTTGAGAATTTTTTTCTTTAGAGCACAAACCCACCCAACTACAGTAGGCATGGAGAGAGATTCATCCTTTTTTTT